>JABUQX010075275.1:10000-22500 GCA_015478945.1 Trachelipus rathkii | reverse complement strand
ATATGCAAAGTTGTTTTATGATTTAAAACTAACGAACACTCTAGAGTAGACCGCATAGATATCAGTTGTCGGGGTCTCTGACTAGAGTGGACAACGGGGGACTTCGTCCCCATCTTCCTCCATTGGCTCAAGCCCCCTAAAAATTGAAGTTCAAAGAAACATTCCATTAGGGCTCAAGCCCAATTGAGGGACAGAGGGAGGGTGATGAAGCTCTCCCCCATTGTCCACCTACAGACCTGGACAACTGATATCTCTGCAGTCTACTTTAGAGTATTCATTAGTTTTAAATCATAAAACATATACTGTCAACCGGGGTAATTCAGAAAAAAAACTGTCCTTTTTATTTTTTTTTAAGTAACTAACTTAAAAACTATAACACTTATAGAAATTAGTTCTAGATATGATAAAATATAGGCATTTGGCAATCATTTAATGTAAAGAATAAAAAATAAAAAATAACTATATTTTAAAAAAATGTCTAAAAAAAGAGGAAATTTTTTTTTTGGGTGGGGGCAATTTCAGAAACCTAAAAAATATTATGAATTCTTTACCCATTTTTTGGTTGACATAGCTGAAATCTGAGCTTCCCTAACGTGTTTTAGTGAGTAAGAATGATAAATTAGCTACATTGCCAGATTTAGCTGATTTTTTGTTAAATCTGGCACCCTTAGCAATTTTTAGCTACTTTTTAGTTTTTGTTGTGGTCGGGTATGTTTATATGGGTTTTCGATGCCTCCGAGTCGATTCCCGTGGTTACTGAGTCAATTGGCCATCCCAGTCAAGGGTGAGGGGGGTGGGGGGGAATGGAATGGGAATCTGAAATTGCCATGGGGTCATAAATGTTTAACTTTTTTAATGAAATGTTCTATCAATATGTATTTTATATGTATACATAGCTTAAAACCTGTACTATCAAAAAGTGATCAAATTTTGCAATTTTTTTTTATTTTTCATACATCCTTAAAAAAAATTAAAAATTTAAAAAAAAAAAAAATTTTTAAAGAAAAATCAAAATACTAGGTATAATTTATATATTTTTTTTAAGAAAAAACTTTTTTTTGCAGTTCACTGCACCTGTTAGTCTGCTACAACTTTTATTAAAAAATTTTTTTTTTTAAAAACAATAAAAACTAAAAATTCTGAAATTGCCCCAGAATTTTTAAATTACCCTGGTTGACGGTATATATATATATATATATATATATATATATAGATATATATATAATCCATATTACCTTATATATAATATATATATATATATATATATATTATATATTAATATATATATATTTACACTCACATTTACCTCAAACCCAGTGTGAGTTGAATCTATTACCGACTCCACGCCAATTTGTTTCAACATACCTAAATTTTCTATGGGTCAATCTTAAATTTTACCTTATATATATATATATATATATATATATATATATATATATATATATATATATATATATATATATATATATTATATTTTAAAAAATAAAAAAATATTAATATAAATATATATATATATATATATATATATATATTGCGGTTATTAAAAGGAAAAAATTAATTTATTATTTTTATTATATTTTATTACAAAATTTGTTTGCGAAAATATATTTTTTTTAATTTACGTAAATTTGGCTGAACAATCGAATTGTTGATAATCATTCAAAATTATTGATTATTGGAAATATATTAATGCAATCGATATATAAAAAATTGGAACAAAGCATCGATAGTGATATATTCGACAAGGAAAATGGTCGACACGCCATTTTTAAAATTTTCAGAAAGTTATTTTTCATATTTTTCTTTATAATATATGCATAAAATAGACAAAAATACGTAAAAAAAACAATTTAAAACCATTTTTGTAAATGAAATGTTCATAATTTTAATTTATATGTATGTATGTGAACTGGTCAGTAATACTCCACAATTACCAACCTGACTATTACCATATCATTTATTCATATGCATGAAGTTAGCAATAGATTTTTTTTTTTTTTTTGCACCACACAAATGGCTAAGTTATAAATTAATGGCCAAAAGACCATACTAAACATAAATTACAATATACAAATACTAAGCTTGCACTTTTAATTCTATTATAATAGCCTATAGTCTTTGGTTTGCTGTGTCCAACTATTGCCTATCTTCAGCCTAAACACTTCAATATTTAATCTATGGTATATAACTGTGTTCTAATCCATAGATTAACACAATATGAATTTCAAAAGTTCTAAATACTCAGCTAGCTATTATTAGGCTATATAATTATTTAAGTATGTTTTAATACCTCTCTTAGGCCGTTATAGCCTGAACCCATTCTTTGTTGTTTACTGTAGCCTCATTCAAATCACGGCTTACTTACAGCCATTTACTAACCAGCAAATATATAACTTAATTCTATTAGGCTTATTTCAACTCACCGACAATATCTTCAAAAGCACTATTTGCATTTAAGTTTAATCATTTTTTTTTTAGTTATACTACACTTAATGGTAAAAATAATATTCAACATAATATTAAACACAATTCAAATTGACTGGTATCCGCCGAACGAAAAAACAAGATTGTTTGCAAGCCATACCTATGCTTGCAGTTCAAACTTCCAACCGTCAAACTTTGCGCAAGGGTTGCCAGATGGTAGGAGTACTTTTTAGCCCAAGACTAGGTAAATTTTAGCCAAAATTAGCATATATATATTCATATATATTATATATATATATAAATATTATAATATAATTAATATATATTTATATTATATATATATATTATATTTATATATTATATATTACTATATTTATATATTTTATAATTTAAATTTTATTATTTTTATTATATAAATTATTTAATTTTAATATATTTTATATATATATATATATATATTTATATATATTATATATTCTATATATATATATTATATATATATATATATATATATAGGTATATATATTAAGCTTATATATAATAGTATATTATTAAATATATATAATATATGTTTATAGTAGTATATACTACTATATATATATCTGGGCAATTCAATTTTATATGGTATGTATATATCAGTAGTATAAATAATAATAAAAATTGTATATAGTATATCTTCAAATTCAGTGTTATATTTTCGTGGACATCTTTCTGTATTTCCCTTGTACCTTTCCCATGAAAACTTCCAACCAAAAAGTAAAACAAAATATAATATGACTTTGAATACAACAGGTTTATTTTTACAATCACAAATATTTTAGTATTTTCTCTTGGTTTGGTTCTAAATTTTGAAGGACAAAGCCTAATATTTTTTTATGCTTTGTTTTACTTTTTGGCTGGATATTTTTCCGCGAAAGAAACAGTGTACACACCTCAATAATTACCGAAATTATAACATTGGTTTGAAGTACTATAATTTTAATTATATTTATACTATGATTGTAACAATAATTATCAATTAAATACTCTAAAATCGAAGAAGCAATATTTAATTATTGATTAAAGAAATAGCATAAATGACAAACAAACTGGTCAGAATAAATGAGCAAATTTTACGAATTTTGAAGATGAGTTAGCTGCCAAGATATTTATTTCCTATTCCTAAATTTTTATAAACTTTTGTGATGCTATCTCACAGGGTTTGGTGATTGTACCCTCGGTCGAGTTTACCCAGTATTATTTTCTTTGCTGGTCAGAATTTGGAATTAGTCAGAATGCTTGGTCTTATTTCAACGGATGCAGGGCGAAAACCCTACTGGAGTGTTTTATTATTATTTTACTAATATTATTTATTATATATTATTATAAAATTATATAAGATTAAAATACTATTTTATTTTATATATTATTTTATAAAAATATAAAAAAAAATAATTAGAGTTGAAATCGCTACAATTATATTTAATATATTATATATATTATATAGTATTATATTAGTATTATATCAATAATATAAAATTATTTATATATAATAATATTATATATCTTTATATTAATTCTATATACCTATTTATTAGTTACTTATTATATATATATATATTATATTCATTACCTAATATATATTAATTATATATATATATACTATACCTAATATATATTTATTATATATATTGTATATTATTATTATATATTCATATCTATATATATATATAATATATCACTCATTCATATATATGTCTCTTATATTAGTAGCTAAATGAAAAAGTGATTTACATAGCACACTCAAATGATATTACACTTGGACGTCGAAACACATTGTAACTACACCGCACTAACATGAGCCTGACGGGAACTAATTAAGATAACAGAAATGCAGATGGTGCGTTTTCTGAATTAATTAGGAGTCTAACTGTCAATGTAGTATTCTAGAATCATAGTAGTAATTTGGCAGGTTCTGTACTCATCAAGTACACTGTAAAAACTTGTCCAATGTGTCAGAAAGTGGAGAATTTTATGTGAAATTTGTAAGACGGAATTTTGAAATGATTTGTGAATGTTTATTTAAACCTAACAAAAATTGAGCCAAAATTAGCCAGACAAAAAACGAGTGGCTAAAAATATTTTTTCCTTTATCCGTGCAGCTTATGAAATTAGCCAAAATGGCTAAAATTTAGCCACATCTGGTAACGCCTGATTACTTGCGTTTTGCAATTATATGCGATGGATGGATGACTGTACTCTTATATTTAATCAACGAGTGGTGTGGCAATTTTTCCCGTCATTTCAAATAATTCTTAAAATTCATAATATATATTTACTCAAAGTTAATTTTTTCGGAGCATAACATTTTGGTATTTTTTCATAACCCCTTTACTTTTTTTTAAAACATTGTTCCATTCCTTTTTTGCCTCTATATGCTCTTGTACATAATTGACAGATATCAACGACTCGAACTCTGCTCTTCTCTCTCTTATCTCGTCTCTCTCTCGTCTCTTCTGTCTCGTCGTCTCTCTCTTCTCTTCTCTCTTTCTTCGCTCTCTCTCTTCTCTCCTCCTTCTCGTCTCCGCTCTCTCTCGCTCCAGCATGCCAGATACACACACAGTTTGTTCACATCATCACACACACAGCACACACACACACACATTTATATTTATATACCTATATACTATATATATATATAATATATATATAATACTATAATATATTTTATATATATATATCATAATTATATTATTATATTATATATATATTATATATAGTATAGTCTTGTATATATTATATTACTATATATATACCCATATATGGCCAACATCCGAGAGGCCAGGCGATCTTTAAACTAGAAAACTATTAAAAACATCTAACAGGAAAATAAATAATACCTACAAATTTATTTCACAAGCAATTTCATCGATGAAACTTAAAAAATTATTTTATTATCGATTGATTTATTTATTACACTTTAAATTATTAGTGTCCATAATCTTCGATCTGGCAAGCGTACGGTGTGATTGACCTTTGATAGCTCTCCTGCATTTAACTTTGTCAAGAGACAAGAAAGTTACCCAAATAGTATTTTTAATTGTTACGGCTTGTAGGGTAGAAAATTTTTTAATTTTTTCTTTTTATATCCTTTGCTTTTTAGGGGGTTCAAGCCGAGCGGAAGGGAATAAGAGTAGGGGACGTCACGTTCCTTCCCCGTCGTTCCCCCGGCAGGCCGAGGAAATCCTCGAGCTTGTCCATTCTTTTTCGATACTTTTACTCCGTGGGTGATATCCTCTTTATTGTTAAAAAAAAATATCGGTTCGCAGCATCCACAACAAGCAAAATGTACTAGTAAATTAATTAACATTCTTACAGGAACCATATAGATAACACTTGTTTGATTTCCAGGTAAGTATATTTTATCGGGAACTTTGAAAAAGAAATCTTATTTTATTGCTAATATTTATTAATAACTTTAGAAAATTCCTGTAGTATATATGCTTTAGACTTTGAATATAGTGCTATAGTCTCTGATTTGACCTTGGAATACGTGCTGTAGTCTCGATGAGCTCAAAGTTGCTCATAAACTACCTGTTTTTTGAGAAAATATTATTGTTTTTCTTTTTAATAATCTTTTATAAGGGGGTTCGAGCCGACAGAGGGACAGAGGGGGGACGTAGCCCCACCATCGTCCCCCGGTAGGCCGATGAACCCGACTCTATCTATGTGTTCTTGTTTACCCGTGGGTTTTCGTCCGTTTTAAAAAAAAAAAAAAACAACTTAAAACATTTGGGCACCTTTCCGTCCTCAATCGAAGTAAGCGGCATCTTCGAATTGTCGAAAAACTACCTTATTTAACATTTTTTACCAATGCAAATTATTTTTCAAAAGCGTTATTTTTGTTTTTGTTTTTTTATTTCCGGGGTTAAATAATGTCTCCTAGATTCAAATTTAAAGAATTGAATAGTAAATTTTTTTTTTTTTCGGTTTTGGTTCCGGCCGGATCGTTCCCGCGGGTTTTTTTTTTATAGTTTTTTAGTTACATGCCTGGCCTTTTCGGGATGCTGGAGCCAAAAAATCAACCATTTGGTCACTCCTTTTTGGGTGCTCCCTCGGAGTACTCGACCTAATTCGTTTTCTCAAAAAACCGTAATTTTTGCACATTGTCTATACAATGTTAAATTTTAAACAAGCTTTATTTTTTTGTTTGTGGTGTCCATGGGTTAAAAATGTCTCCTGATTTTAAAAATATGTATTTATTTTCTTATCTTTTATAGTTTTATGAGTTACTATGTTCCTGGGCCTCTTCAAGGATGCTGCCATAGTATTATATTATAATTATATATATATATGTATATATATATATATATGTAGTTAATAATATAAGAAGTATTATACTTATATATTATTATTATTACTATTGTTAGTTTTATATATATATTATTTTATGGTATGATATTATTATTTTGATTTCTTTATTTATGAATTCGACTTAGTATGTATTTTTTTATGTTTGTTATAGATTATATTATATTATCTAGTGTCCTGGAATATAAATTCTTTTTGAGTGAATAGCTACCTTTCTTATGAGTATATTTTTGAATGAACTTATTGTATGAATAGTTTGTTACAAGATTTTGTTATATATATTAATAGTTTAGGTCATGCTCTGCCCTTATATTTTATTCACTCAACTGCAGTTATGCGCATGGATTCAGCTAGGTTGGGTGAGGTAGCTTTGGGTCCATGCTAGCCCCAGCTTCTTGAAGCCTACCTTCAGAATCGTTGATTCTGCGCTTGGTCGTGTCTCTTGAACCTTGTTTTTTCAGTTAATTTCCAATTTTCAATGGGGTTGAGGTCTGGAGAATAACCAGGCCACTCGAAAATATTAATGTTATGGTCTTTGAAAAACTTTGTCACGATCTTGGTGTTATGGTCTTGTCACGATCTTGGCCTTATGGGCAGGGGCACCAATTTCAATGCATTTAAAATAATGCACAGTCCATGAATTCCCTTCTCGTTCCAATTTCTTTTCTCCTCTCCAAAACTTTAATATAGAACTGGCTTCCTGTTCATAGTTCACCTCTTGGGAAGGAAGATACAAAATCCTGCCCTGCCTCTATTGGTTTCCACTGAATTAACGCCCATACTGGACAGCTTCTCAAGGTGTACAGTCTTAAGAGTATATCTGGGTAGTCGTATCGTGGACACACTACTAGGACGACGTAACGATCTTGTTAGGCCTGCCTCTGACCAGTCCTAAAAGTACGTTTCGGTCCTGGAACATATACTTCTTCTCACGTGTTCGTATGTCCAGTGTACAATATTTTTTAACTTAGAGAATTCACCCTTTTTTCTTCTTCATGCTGGTGAGCAATTCGGTTTCTTTGCATCCAGAACGGCGACTGGATAGACTCCCCAGTGGTTCCCTTGCAGGCGAGTGCCGAGTTGTGTCCCTTGTGCGAGTTCGTGAGAGCTCAGGCTCGTCAGGGTGGTTTAATTTCTGTTTGTTTCGACGGCAGGTTTATTATGCAGGATGTTGACATACTTCACGCTTGATGTTAAATCTTGTCTGTTCCTTGGTGGTAGGTCCTCTTGGTGCACCAGAGCCCGACTTCCTCTAATTGGTATCGTCTCAGGTGGATAATTCGCCTGCCGACTCGTCTGTTAGTGAGGTAAATGCCTTCTTCTGTCGGATCACTCCCAAATTTCTTTGGCCATCGCATCTTCTTACTACTCCTCGGTAAAAGGCAATAGCATGAGAACATCTCTTCGTTCTCCTCCATTTCAGTCTTTTTTTTCCGACCCATTTGTGTGGGCAATAGCCTCTAAATTTTTCTTACGTGTTTCCTGGAGTGACAGCGAAAGTCAAATAATTCAAACAGTGGCACAACATCTGCATGTAATCAAACTTCACTGCACGAGTCCACACAGACGCTCACTGAATCTTCCCCAGATGGGTCATAAGATGTTTTTCCTTATGAGTGCGAGATCATGAATCCGTAGCGCGATTACGCTCCGCCCTTACTGTTTTTATGGCAGGTAATTGCATATGTAAATTTCCATTTACACGGGATTGTTCTGTGTATAAGTTTTTGTTTTTTGGCCCAAAAAATGTAAAGATTTTTTGCCGGCACTGTATATATATAGGACCTTTTTTGTTTTACGCTTGGGTCAGTTTTGAAATTTTTTTTTTTTAAACTATATTTCTAGTAGTTAATGCTTTATGTGTGTGTAAAGTGGTAAACGGACATGATTCAATAAATATATAGGACTTTTACGTTTTTAACGACTCCGTCAGTTTTAATTTTTTTTTTTTAACTAAAGAGAACCCCAAGGGTATACCGCCAAAAGATGGCAGGAGTCCCGGGGTCTCTCGGCCTTCTGGGGAACAACCATGGTAGGACTTCATTTCCCTCCCTCCTCCTGTGCCGGGAGGGTCTCCGGAACGCCGCTTTATTGGTATTTGGGTGTGCGTGGGTTCCTCCGCCCCTCCCCTAAGGGGGTTTGGAAAACGTCCCCACCTCTGTCCCCCGTCGGCTCGAGCCCCGAATTTTTTTTTTTTTTTTTTTTTTTACTATATTCTCTTCGAGATATTTTTTTTTATACGCTGATTCCAAAATTGTAATTGGTTTTTCTGTACAGTGTCCGTAACTTTTCGAGATATTCATTTATGAAAAAATATAACTTTTTTTACATTTTTGTTAATAAGCTTTATACGCTGATTCCAATTATGTAATTGTTTTTCTATAGGTGTCGTACTTTTCGAGAATATTTCATTTTTTAAAAACAATATTTTCTAACATAAATGTAATTTTTAAAAAATAATTTAAAATATTTCGAACTTTTGAATCATGTCCCGTTACCACTGAAATTCATTGTTAGCGTATATTATAAATGCATATATTTAATAAAAAAAAATCAAACTGACCCAAGCGTAAAAGAGAAAAAGGGCCTATATAATATATTATATATTATACTATATATATATTTATATTATAATATATATTATATATATATATATATGATATAGTATATAGTATTATATAGTATTATAGTATTATACTATTTAGTTACTGTTATTTATATAATATTATATATTATATAAATGATAGTATTATAGTAATAATTTTACCAGCAAATATGAAGTAAATATTTTTTCCAAATTCTTCTTCCTTACTCTGGTAGCAAGTGGCTGGTATAACCCCTCCTATCTACATTTTATCTTTCTCCGTGCGAATTTTGGTGATATGAGTCGTTTAACATACAATGTAATTAACAGTGATTGTCTTTTAACTAATGATAATAATGAATAATAATTGTTAATGATAAATGTTTAATATGGTGAATAGTGGTAAATAATTTTACATATATATGAAATATATTTAACACAACATACTAATGTAACAACAGTGATTGTGTATATAAGTGATAAGTGGTAAGTTAATGATTTTTTTATTATACTGTTTGTAATAGTTCTTTAAATAATATTTAATATGTAGTGAACATATTGTGTAGGCATACATTGTTTAATATTAAAACATAGTGCAGTGCATCAAATAATACATAATATTAATATTAAAAATATAGTATATACTTGGTTCGATTAATAGTGATAATATAGTGTTTGAGCAATTTTAATATAATATTAATTGATGATACTAATAGTTGTATAATAGTGCATGTACTGCGTGATATGCGTGTATACTTTATGCTTGTAATTTATATATGTATGTATATTATATATATACTATATATATATATATATAATATATAGTATATATATATATATAATATATATTATATATGATATTATAATCTGTTCCTTCCTGTTCCCGTATATATATAATATTCCATACTATTATATTATATATATTTTATTTATATTTATTTATATATTAAAAAGACCACAGAGAATGTTATGTGGTAGAGCACTCACCAAACAAAGCGAGGGTCCCAGGTTCGCAAACTGGGTCGGGTGGGAGAATGCGAGCTATTTTTCTTCCTTGGGCTTGGCTTCGTCCTGCTTGGACGTTAATTGAGTACATCCCCCTCCTAGATTAGGGCTCTTCCCGTGAGTGGTGTTTAGTCTGTAATATATATTTTATATAGTATATTTATATATAGTATATTATAGTATATATATATATATATATATATATATATCTTATATATATATATATATATATAGTATAATGATTATTGTTATTAGTATTATTTTATATATATATATATTATATATATATATTTATATAGTATATATATATATATTAGCCTAAGGATCTTTTTGTAGAGTTTTTTGGGAATGAAGTTCGACTTATCGTTTATATATTTCTGAAACCATAAAATATCTCGATAAATTCCAAGGAATATTGAAGTAATTCAAATTATCTTATTTTATTGAAAAATAGATAATAGTCCACAAAAAAAAGCAGGGATGGTACGGAAGATCAATTGATTTTTTTCAAGCTGATTTTTTCCTTGATTTTTTGCTCCATAAAAATCAAACAATGATTTTTTTTTATTTTTTTATTTTTTTGGCTTTTTATTATATATATTTTAAATTTTTTTTTGTATATTTAAGTGATTTAATTCATAGCACTAAAATTAAAATAATCATAATATCATTAACATAGGCTCTCTGTTATACGAAAATTTCTACAGCTATATAATGTCAACAGAAGATCTATGTTCACCATGTTTCTGTATTTCTGAGTAATTCTATCTTCATTTATTTTACTAAATTACTACTCTTTTATAATGTTGCTCTTTTTCTATTTTGTCATAGGTCTAGTATGGGCCTATTAAGATTTGAACTCATTGTAGCTAGAGCCTGGGGTTAAAAATAATATATATATACTTAAAAGGAAATAAAATGATTGTTTACTAAATTTTTGATATTCGCTTTGGTGACCACGAAATCTCATAAGTAAATCCAAAAAATATCCAAAAAATCAAAAATTGAATTTTTTTTGCTAAAAAATTCCAAAGAATCCCAATCCTGAAAAAAAAATTTAAAAGTTTGAAAGAAAATTTAATGCAGATTCTTTGATAACAGCACACAAACACACCAAACACACACATTACACACACACACACATATATATATATTATATAAATAATTGATATTATATATATATAGTATACAGTATAGTATATATATATATATGATATTATATATTATATTTATATATATATAGCTATATATATATATATATATTAGTTATATATATCTTAAAAAATAAATACTACTTTTTGCGAAATTTTACCTAATCTAACCTTAACCTAACGTAAACCTAACCTATTACTTAACCTAACCGTATACCCTAACATTAACAACCTAACTTAACCTAACCTAACTGAACAACTTAACCTAATTTAACCTAAACGAGCCTTATAATCTAAACACTGATAACCTACCACCTACCCAAACTTTAACCTATACCTATAACTCAAAAAATAACATAACATACAATAACATAATCCCCTAATGTAGACAATTCTAAGACATAACCCTAACATAATCTATACGTAACAATACAAAAATAACCTAAACTTAAGCCAACAAGAAAAAAGTAACCCAACTTCTCTCCCCTCTCTCTCCTCTCTCTCTCTTCTATACCCTATATATATATATTATATATATATATATATTTATATCATTATTATATATATTATATATAAATAGATATCCTATATATATAAACTTAGATACTTCCTATACCGATATACTAGTTATAATTTTATATTATACGCATATATTATATATTAGAGGTGTCGCGGATATCCGCAATCCGCAATAGCGAATCCGCAATCATTTTGTTACTCCATCCGGCAATCGCAACCACATCTGCAATTAATTTTTTCGTCGATAATAGCGGAATAGTAAATTCAATCTATGATTAATGAAGAAACGTGTGCGCACTACCTTACATAATATATATTTATATATATATATATATATTCCATTATATTACTCTATATATATATAATATATATATATATATATATATATACTATATATCTCTGGAGTGTTATATATTATATTATATATATATATAAATATATATATATATATATATATGATAAGAATG
>JABUQX010075275.1:2500-7500 GCA_015478945.1 Trachelipus rathkii | reverse complement strand
CCCTCCTTGAATAGGGCTAATGCCCGTGGAGGTGTGAACTTTTTAAAAAAAATACTCATAATATATATATATATATATATATAGTATATATATATATACTATATGTTATATATCTATATTTATCTATTATATATCTATATATATATATATATATATATATATATATAATATATATATATATATATATATTCTATATATATATATTAATATATATAGCCGAATAGATATAGCTACATATATATACTATTAATATATATATATTATATATATATACGTATATTATATATATAGTATAATTATATTATATAATATATAATTATAACTATTATACTATATATATATATATATATATTCTATATACCTAGTATATATATATATATTATATATATTATACTATCATATATTATTATATATTATATCAGGCGGCGCCTCATATATAGGGTTACAGGCCGGGTTAGTAGCTCCTACCCAATATTTTTTAGGTTTTAAATAATTGTAAATTAAATTTGCGTAAGATGTACTAATTATTAATAATTGTTAATATAAAACGGTTAAAAAAAGAAGCTAATTTGCCTTCATAAAATAAAATGCGAACCCGCATACTAATAATATTAGAATAACACCGGGATCGTTTTAGAATTCTCGCTCCTACTCTGATCTTAGGAGTAAAATTCTTTACACCGGCGGACGAATGAAAGTCATGGTTCTTTATCGTCACTTATAATGGGAGTGGGCTACCGTCTGTCCGTAATCCTATAATAACGATAAAAATAATCGATAATACTATATAGTGAAATCTTTCGTTCTCTTGCCCGTAAATATTTTTAACGAAATATGTGGCTCGTGGTAGTTTGTTTTGGAATTTTTGTATCGAATGGGTCTGAATATTGAATTTTAATTTTATATAGCTTCATTTAAGTGGTATTTAGCATATATACCATACAAATTAACAGTGAAATAATGCATAATGGAGAAGTGTAGATTTTATTTAAAGAAATTAACACGCTTTAAAACTTATTTAAAAAACGACAGCTCATTTTAAAAAAAATGAATAGTCCCTAAGAAATTATTTCAATTGGAATGTGATTTAAAATTAAGTAATTGGTATATATAATGTAAACAAGCTTTTCATACAAATAAATTAGGTACGTATTATAATTATTAAAATATGTTTTCGAGGTTTTTCGTTAGCTTATATATATATACTATATATATATATAATATATAGCTTATAATATATATATATATATTTATCTTATACTATTATATATATATATATACGTATATTATATATATATATTATATATAGTTATAGTATAATATATATATATATATATTACTATTATAATTATACCTATATATATATATATTATAGGTATATTATATATATATATCAGAGGTGGGCACTTTCCGCTCTTTAGTCCGCTGTCCGCCTAGTTCGCGCTAGTCCGCTAAGTCCCGCTCCGAGCGGTCTAGCCAGAATACGGTGGCGGACTAGCGGAGGTGCGGGAGTCGTCAGAAATTAGCGGACTTGAAACGGCAGATTAACCGCAGATTTAAAACCGCAGATTTTGTCTTTTAAAAAAATGAAAAAATATAGTTTACTTTTAAGAATTCTTATTGGTATATATATTAGGAATATAATTTTTTTTTTTAAGTTATAATTATTATACTTTTAGTCTAAGGCTTATTGTTTTTTAATAATTAAACTCCAAAAATAATCTCAACCTCCTTAACAGGTACCATAATATAAAATAACATTTAATTGATTAAAATAGACTGAATGCTATTACCCATCTATAACTTTAATTATATTATTACTATGATAACTACCTCCAATATTATATCCATCCATTTCTGTGTAAAACCCAAATGATATATATAACCTATTATATATATATATTATTACTAAATATATTATATTATATATATATATATATATATATCACTATAGTTATATAATTATATATATATATATTATGTATTAATTATAAGTTATATATTATATATAATATATATTATAATACTATATATATTTGGGTTTTACACAGAACTCGATTAACATATATATATATATAATATATCTATATTCTATACCCTATATATATATATATTTATATATTAGGTATATATAGTATATTATATATATATATATATATATATATATATTATATAGTATATTTTGGGTTTTACACTCAGAACTGGATTAACATATATGTGCTTTTCCGTTATAATATATACTCTATTTATAATATATATATATATATATATTATATATATATATATATTATAATATATATGATATATATGATAATATATATATATATATATATTATATCTTATATGGATATAATATTTATATATATTGGGTTTTACACAGAACTGATTAACATATATATATAATAATTTATTAGTGATTTTTTAATATCTTAGTACTATATATATATGAATAATTTATCTATATATATATATATATATATATACGCTATATCTAGATATTACCTCTCTGGTGTTTTTACACAGAACTGATTCCACATCCTTAATCATATATATTATACTATATAATATACTATATATATATATTATATATATATAGTATATATATCTAATATATTACTATTAATATTATATATCTATATAGTGTATATATATATATATAGGTATTATATATATATATATATTTTACTATATATATATATATATAATATATATTATATTATATATATATATATCCTATATATACTATATATAATTTATATATATATATAGTATCCTTATATAACAACACGCTAGTATTATTATATATATAAATATATATAAGTATATATATAGGTATTATATATTTATAATATATATAGTATATATATATAGTATTATACACGAATTCATCATATTATATATATATATTGATTATCTATAATATATATACTTAGCTATATATATATATAGTATAGTATACTATATATAACATAGTATATGTATACTATAAATATATATACGTTATATGTTTAATGTTACCATATATAGTATAATATATATACTATACTATTTGTTTATATAGTTACGTATATATATATATATGTATTAGTATATAGTATTACTATATTATTATATATATATATATAGAATATATACTTTATTATATATTATTATATCATATAATATATATCAGGTAGTATAGTATAGTATAGTAATATAATATATATATATATTATATATATATAGTCATATATATACTATCGTCTATATTATATGTGATCGTAGGTAGTAGTATAGTATTATTATTATATATATAGATAGATATCTATATGTATAATATTTACTTATACTTATAGGTGTTACGGTTGATGTACTCGTTCGTCCTATATATACTATTATATTATTTAATATATAAGTTATCGTATCTATTACTGTATATAGTATACATATTATATATATTTCTCTATAAATATATATATATAAATATATAGTAAATATATATATATATAGTAATATATGTCTCATAAATAGTATATATATACTATATATAGTATATATATATCTATCATAATATATATATATATGGATATAAATATATATTTATCTATAATTATAAAACATATATATATATAATCTATACTATAATCATATATATATATAGTTACTACCTATATATAGATATATATTATTATATATTAGTATATATATATATATATGATATATATGATATATATGATTATATATATATAATAGCTATATATATATATTATAATATATTCATATATATACTCTATATTAATATAAATATATATATATATATTATATTATATATTATATATAGTATTATATATATATATATATATACTATATTATATATATATAAATATATATGATATATATTATATAATATATATTCTTTTTTTTTAATCCATCTGATATATATATATATATATATATATATAAGTATATTATATATATACTATATATAGTATATATATATATATATATGTAACTATATATATATATAGTATATATATTATATATAATATTATACTTATATATTATATATATATCTATATATACTATATATCATTAACTATATATATATATATAATTTAATCCTGCTATAACTTGAGCTGCGCATAGTTAATTACTATCGGACTCTGCCAGGAGTCGAGCTTTTCATGGATTCGTACTGAAAGGTCTTGGCCGAAATAGCTTCTTATGGGTGGACAGGGTGGGCAAAATATTTCAGAAGAGAGGCAGAATGATTTAGGTGAGGACCTTAAATTAGCTATGGACTGCTGGAAGTGAACTAACACCAGAACTCCTCTCACCAAAGGACATCTTTCCTTTTCAGCTTGGCAGAATTTGTTGAACTTGTTCATCTATAAAATTAGTAAATTAGCACCGCCTCTCCCTAGTTCTTCCTCCGCGGCTGTAGAGCGATACTATTTGTATTGTTTGGGGGGATATTTGAGGGCAAAGATGTCAGCCTTAACTGCTTTTAATTTTGAGCAACCTAATCTTTTTGAAAGGTAATATGTGATCTTCTTGTCCTTCTGATCAGACGACATTTCGTAGGAGGAAAGTTGGAAAATCTTCGAGATTTTTGTAATATTCATTCAATATTTCGTGAGATGTACTAATATATTTTTTTTACATAACTACTATGCGATTTATTACTTAATATTAAGATTTTTTGTGAACGTCGCACATTATTAGCGGGAGACGTCGGCGGACGTGCGGAACAAATGCGATAGCAGAGGTTTGATGGTCTGAATAAGGGCGGAGGAGCGCTAGCAGGACTACGTTTTTCTCGAGGTGGCGGTAGGTGACCGCTAGGGCGGACTACCCTAAATGAGCGGGGTGCCCACCTCTGATATATCTATATATTATATGATATATATATATATATATATATAATATTATATTATATATTATATTATTACTATTATATATATATTATATAGTAGTAATATATATATATATATATAATATATAGTAATATATATATATAT
>JABUQX010075274.1:30000-52719 GCA_015478945.1 Trachelipus rathkii | reverse complement strand
AGTATGACTATACTATATAAATATAATATATATTAATATTATACTATTATATATATAATATATATAATATAATACATCACCTTACCTGTGCCTTACATGGTATTTTGCCAATATAAGTGCTTTTCCATTCTTGCCCCCTTATATTTTTCATTCCACCCCAAAAAAAAATTTTTTGGCGGTAAGAATGGAGAATGGATTTATTCTATAGGGGGTAAGAATGGAAAATGGTATTTTTTCCTTTAGAACAAATTATAAAATTATATATATTGGTGTTTATATATTGATATTACATATATATATATATATAAATATATATATATATATATATATATATATATATATATATGACACCTACCGGTTTCCACAAATACATAGGTATAAAGAGCTTTTCCATTCTATTCCCCTTACTGTTTCCAGATCTTCACCCGCATAAAGTCGAAAAAAAATGGATAAGTCAGTTCTTAGTCAAACTTTTTTTTCAAGAATAGTAAAGATAAAATTTTTTACAGTTCGATATAGAGTATACATTGGCTTATATTTTCATGTTGAACCTAATCGAGTACGATTAACTGGTTTAGTGATATTGACCTTAAAAATCCAAATCCTCTCCATTTCTTTACCCCGCTCGGCTATTACTCTAAAAAAATATACATGAAGCATATAAAAAAAATACAAAATGATTTAATGAAAGTTTACAAAAAAGTTAAGCCTCTCAAAGTTGAAAATTTTCCATATGTTCTCTTATAAAAAAAAGGTGGGCCTCGTGCTCGTTTTGAGGCCATCCTAGTTCAGGTTTTAAGATTTGTATAAGTATACATGATTTCTGGCTATACTAACAAAAGTATATCCATAACCCTGAGACTAGAAGTGCCTGAAATGAGACCTCTAACCTGGAGGGATCAAAAATGAAAGTCTGTTGATCTTTAAACAAACTTGAGAAGGCAGCAGCATTATATTTGCTGTCACATGTTCTTTTTTTTTCTTCATATTATTTTTTTAAGTAATATCCTGTGATTTTTAAAAAACTCGGGGGGAAGACCCTCTGTGCTACATTATTACCCACAATGTCTATGAAGCAATCTGCCACAGTAATAAAAAGTTGCAAAATTCAATATATTTCTAATGGGTAATAGTAGAGCAGAAGTATTTTCAATTTTCTTTTAAAATTTTGAAAGCATAGACTCTTAAAAACTATAATGAACGGAAACAAGCAAAAAACGAAAATAACTGTGTCCTTTTTAGAAAAAAGTTAGAGCCTTTCAAAGTTATTAAAAACTTTCTCATCCAAATTCCAGGTTCTACTCTTTAGAAAAAAAGTCAGAGCCTTTCAAAGTTATTTAAACCTTCTAAGAGCTTCTATATGATAGTCTAACAGAAGACTACCATCTTATGTGCATGCACACTACAATTATCTAGTGCTGCAAAGTCTAGTTCAACTATTTCTTTTTCCTAGTTCATTTAATGTGAAACCATGAATATCTGAAATGAACATATATTCATTTTCTAGTTCAAATGTATTTGTTGAATTGACGTACCTGGATTACTAATGATTAATCGCTTTCTGCTGTTAATTCTCTAATCTGGGGTCTTGAAGTTTTGTTATCCTGGATGGCAGAGGATAACAATTACATTTCTGAAATATACATTTCAAACTACACTAGTTTGATATGACACCCCACATAGCTGTTGTGAAAACATATATGTGAAAACGAAGTAATATACGATGAAACTTAATTATTTAAAAATTGAATACACCCCCCCCATACCTCACTAACCTGAATCTGTAGTGGTTGAAAGTTGCTTTTCTCTTTTTATTCTTAATTCCATGTGTCCCTCATTCATTATTCCGTTTACTTCCTGTCTTGAGACCTTCTTGTCATCCTTTTATGAACAATTAAATATATTTTTGTTATTGAATATTTAAAACTTTTCTTTCTTCCTCTACTATTATGATCGTATCCATATGCATTTGCATGCAGATATTGTACAGAATCATCATAGACGAATCTCCAAATTCTTTTGCATATATATCTTTATTTTTTTTTTCTCGTTGCCAGTGATAATCTCATTTATAATTTTTGCCATTTCTTGACCTCAGTACCAAAACATCTTGCATTCGCTATAGACCATATGGCATTGTCTCCTGAACAGCTATTCCATCAATTACAACATGGCCACTATCACAGTAAATTTTAAATTGACCTGCGCTATGCAATATAAACTAGACGCAAAACATCTCCTCACAGAGAAGGTGATTTCTCCATCGGTTATTTCTGATTTTTCAATGAACTGATAGAGAGAGAAACTAACACAAGATATTTGTAAAAGAGCAAACTTCAATCGTTTTGGCATATATTAAATATATGTTACATATTTCTGAACTGACTCAGGGACAGAGGTAATATAAATTCTGACCAGATACATACTAACATCCACCCCACTATAAACATTCGGATAAAGCATACTGCATCTACATTGACGCGAGTATATTACTATCAATCTTCTGATTACAAATCTTATTTTTAAAATATATTCATTCAGAATACTTATAGGAATGGACTTAGTTTTTTTTTTGCTGCCAACAAAAGTAACATATATAATACTATATATTATAATTACTTTAATATATTAATATTATATATATTATATATATATATATTATATAATATTTATATATATATATATCATATATGTTATATATAATAAATATATAAAAAAACAAAGCTATTTTTGTAAGAAAATCTTCAAAAAAAAAACTTCTGGAGAAAAGTTAATAGATTTATAAATAAGCCTAGTATGAATGTAGTCCATTCCATGATCAAATATTTTAAGAAATATGTTATTAAAAATAAGGTTTAGATATGTAAAAAATAGGGGGTAAATTCTAAAAGAAAAATTTAGAAACTATTGATATGCAACAGACTACAGATGCAACACATATATAATTAAATTTAATTATCACTCCCACGACTGAGTGGTGTGTGCAAAATATTGCACTGAAATAATTGTTTAGGAGATAACATTAACCAAGTCTAAGTGGAAAGGCCCACCCCCTCACACCCAAACCTCAAATCCTTCAGTAGCAAAACCATTTGCACCACAAAATTCCACATGACTCCCCGCTGTAAATATATATTATATATAATATATATATATATATATATATATATACTATACATATATAATAATATATAATTTATGATAGTATTGTAATTATGTATACTACCAGTCCCTAAAATAGATCATTTCTGCACGAACGATATCTATAATACCAGCCTTTCAAAAAAAAACAATCTTTTTTTTTTTTCAAGAAAATTTACGATTGTAACCACACGTAGATGATGTGATGTGCTGATTGAACATAGCAATCAATTCAAAGCGTAAAGAATCCAAATATTTAATAGCTCGTATCATTCAATACATAATAAAACTATAGCACATAAGAATCAACAATGAGGGAAGGGAACTGGCTGTTAACTCACAAGTACCCCTAACTACAAAAATTAAAATTTAAAACAAACAATATGACAAGCTATAGACCAAAGTAACGTACAATTAATTATTCAAGGCAACCATCTCATGGAAATATAAAGAAAATCCATAAATATACAATGTATTATGATATAAAGTTAATAACTGGCAAATCTAGACTTAAAACAGGAATATGTAAGAAAAATCCCATGATAACCGCAATTAATATAGCCGCCATTAAACTTGAACGAATCCTAATTTAAAAAATTAGATCACCTTAGAAAATCATATTAATACTAGAATTTCATTTCATTTATGATTGTAAATTAGTGCAAGAGAAAAACTGCAATCCATACAATAATTATAGAAAAACTAATAAAACTTAAAATTAAAGTAAGAAAAAGACTATGTAAAAATTCCTGATAAAAAAAAAAAAAACAAGGGTCTCAGTGCCCTCTTCGTATTATTCGCATCCGCATCCGAACTTTGCCCTGTGGATGTTGCGCGGATATTTAAAGTACATCAACTGAAGACAATTTTATGATAAAAATACTTGAGATTAATCTGAAAATGAAAATGGAAATCAAAAAATGTCTTGATATTCTATATTCTTACTGTTATTCAAAACTTATCAAACTCGCCGTGAATGATAAATTCATTGTTGGAAAAAATGCTATTGCTCAAAGAACCCTTGCATATGCTTAAACGCCCAGGTCGTATTGCAAAGTTAACTTCCTTACTACACATCAGGAACTAATACCGTCATATCCACACTGCATTATGCGATTGAACCACTTAAAGAACATTACCATAAATAATCGCGCCTCAAGCTTCTATCTCCCATGTCATTCCTTAACTCAACGCTAAGGAAGCATCTTTGAACATCTCAGAATAAAATCGAATAAACAGTTTAAAAAGATATGAAAGAATTCTAATAAAACTAAACTAGAAAAACCGCTTTGGTTCTGTGGGAATTAATGACTATCATATACTATTGCACACTTACTTAGATCCCCATTATAAAGGCAGTATTTATTTTTGTACAAAACAAGTAGACAACAAGGTTAAAAATGTCTTTGTGTTGCAATTGAAAAACTTCACCCGAACAGTCCCATTAATCTCGCCAACACCTTAGAGGAAAAAAAAAATGAAATCTACGAACAACACCTTCTACAATAAATAACAGATTCCATGGAAGAATTTCAGTCCAACTAGTGATGAGAAACAAACTACCAAAAGATGAAGTGCAAAATGATTAAAACCTATCACCAAGAAAAACTACTAGATACTAATGATGATCATTCTATATCAGTTTCAGTTGAAAGTTAAGCCAAAATGTTTTACCCACACTTGCAAGGAAATACTTGCCTGTCCCCCACTAGTGTTCCAAATTGAGAGATTATTTAGCAATGCTGGGCTAAATAGATGAAAGAGAACAACTCTTCAGCAGGAAGCCAGAGAAAAAGTAGATGTTTCCAAGCACAACCTTTATTTTATTTGAATTCAATTACTAGTGCAAAAATGTATATAATCCATTTAAAATCTCTCTCACTAAGTGACGGAGGGTTGGGAAAAGTTTGGGTGGGTGCATTTAAGTTGGTTTCCTGCTCCCGCACCCTCAGTAACTACAATTAGTCTAAAATTGCTAAAACTCAAGTTATATTACTAGTAACTATATATAGGTATATAATAAATTATAATATATATATATATTATTATATAAATAATTATATATATATATATATACTAATTATAATTATATATCCACGGATGCGAAAAAAAAAAATTGGTCATCCAGTGCCTCTGAAATATACAATCAAAAAATATATTTACAAAAATGCAAACTACATTATGTAAAAATTCAAAACCATATTCATGAAAAATTTAATTAGCCAACTTTGCCGGATTTGAAAAAATTCGACAATAGCCCACTTTTGCAAGTAAATTAAAGACATGGACGAATAGAGAAAGAGAAACAGATATAATATTGTAAACTGATGATAAAGAAACATACAGAATGATAATGAACGACTATGATAAAAAAGAAATCGATAAAATATGTCCAGCATGAAATTTTACCTAAATGTTACAATTACCATTCACCCTCGATTCTCATTGTAAACTAGTCCTAATTTAGTATGTACTGCAAAAGTAATATACTTCGAATCTAGATTCTTTTACTAATTTTAGAGAGTTTACATTTAAGTACAGTTCTGAGGCTACCATAGCATCCAACTATCCATATACTATATATATATATATACTATATTATGTATTATATATATATATAATATATTATTATATATATATACTCTATATATTATATATATATAATATATATCTATATATATATATCATATTAATTAAATATATCAAATATATATTATAATAATATATAAATAAAATATATATTAAAATATTAGCTCAATTGAATCAACAATTCTTCTCGTATTCCATTGCCTTAATATTTTACCATAAAAGATATATGATGAGTCCTTACTTATTTACATTTTAAAGTAAATAATTTAATGTACAAAAGAAGCTTCTACAATAATGAAATAAAGAAAATCATTGTTCATGTGTTATTTGCTGTGACAGAATAGTATTAATTTGAGAAAAAATGTTTAGGTTAATGTAATATATATATAATATACATATAAATATATACATATATTATATATATATATATATACATACTACTATACTATATTATTAATATATTATATAGGTATATAGTCGTATATATATAATAATCATATATATATTATATATTTATATATATTATAGCTTTATATATATATATTATTAAATAATTATATATATATAATAATATTTATATATTTATAGATATTTATTATATATATAATATATATCATATTATAATATAATTATATAATATACTAATATATATATATATAATATTATATATAAGTATATATAATTTATATATAATATATATATATTATATTATATATATATATATTTTTAATATACAAAATATACTACAGAGATATAATTTATATATATATATTAAATATATATATATAATATATATATATAATATATACTATTATATATATATTATATATATAATATATTATAAATATATATATATATAACTCTCTATATTATATATATAATATATATATTAATATATTTAATATACATATATTATATATATATATTTTATATAATATATATATATATATATATAGATATAGTATATATATAATATATATATATATATATATATACTATATATCATTATAGTATCTTTCCTACTCTATATTATATATTATATATTAATATAGATAATATATATATATATATCAATATATATATATTATTAATATAAGATATATATATATTCGATATTACATACTATATTATATATTAATATAGTATATATATAATAATATATATCTATACTAATATATATAATACTATAAATTATATATCTCTATAATAATATATAATAATATATATAGTTATCTATATATAATATTATATATATATATATATATAAATACGTAATTATTAGTATTATATATATAAATATATATAGACGTATGTATAATATATATATATCATATATCTCTATATATACTATATATAGTATATAATCTATAAATATATATAGTATAGTATAATATATATAATAATATATATAATAATATAAATATATTATATATATACTATATCATTATTAATAATATATATATTATATCATATATAATATACTATATCATATTATATAAATATATTATATATATAATAATTATATATATATATATATATTAATATATATATATTATATTATAAATATACTTATAATATATTATATATATATATCTCTCAATAATACTCATAATATTATATATAATATATAGTAATATATATAATATATTATTATAATATAATATATATTATATATAGTATAATATATAATATCGATAATATATATATATAAATTTCAGATTAAATTTGAACCATGAGGTGACGTTAGATAAGAAAGAATGCTTCATGTCCAAAGATGTGCTCAGATGCCACACAGTGGCAAGCAGGAGCGAATAACACAAAGTAGTCAACCAAATCTCCGAATACATTCGTAGAAAACGGTCAAAACACCCCGGGTTCTGTACAACGACCCAACAACATCTAAATAAGCATCACCTGCTTCAGAAGAACACCTTCTAGACGCTTTACCTTACAAAACCCGAAAGCATACATTCCCCGGTACTACATTATGGTGTCGCCAGGTTTGAAGCAGCTATAACGGCAGAGAGCAAAGTCAGATGCCTATTAATGGAAAGCCACAAAATAAAAGTGAACAATGATAAATTCAATTATATTTATTTTTTAAATTGCTTAATATTAACTCTTGTAAGACAGTGTAAATTAGCGATAAAGTAATATGAATTATTACTGTGATGATCGACTTTTTTAAAAAGGGATCTGATAGCAGCGAAGATTCGTAAAACATCTCGAAAAAAAGGACTCCAGTATTTTCGTAGTAATTTATTTAGTTGTGTCAAAGCTTAATTTAATCTTACGGTAGATTAATAAAATATGACTTTTAATCATTTACACATTCTGACCTTGAATATTAATATAATATATTATATTATATATATAATATATATATATATATATTATAATATTATATATACTTAATAATATAATTATTATGATATAGTATATATTAATATATAATATATAATTTACTATATATATAATATATATATATCATTATACCTATATAGTAATAGCTATAATCAATAGAGAGAGAGGAGAATGGGTGCGTCCTTATAAATCTGCAAGTGGGACGGAAAAGGTAGTGTTACTAGAAAACTAAAGAATAGGCAGTCATTGAAAACCCTGATTTTCTACATTAATTATTATCGCATCAAAATTATGCAATATACACAAGCAAAATCAACCTGACAATACCAATCCTACAGCGTGTCAACCTTCAGTAGAAACTAAGAGTATAGTAATATTCTAATTCATCCCAAGCACATGCTAATTATTTGGCATGTATGCAAAGCTATTTAGTGCAAGTAAAGGGGGGAATGGTTGGAGGGAACTGACATGAAGAATTTTAAACCTAAGTTTGTCGTCCGGTGCTGAATGTAATTGATACTTGGAAGCTCTTCAATATTTAATATTTTGATAAACAGAAAGTAAGTATTATTTGGAGCCTTGAATAAGTATTTAAAATTTTATGGAATTTTTCGTAAACATTAACGGTGAAACCTTATTTATCTATAATTATATATTGTTATTTGTGAGGCCGTGTTCGTAAAATATGCAACTGTCCAGTTGTACTATTATAATATATACTATATATAATATATATATATAATATTATATATAATATATTAATATATATATATAGTATTAAATATATATAATATCTATTATATATAATATATATATATATAGTATAACTATAATATAAAATATAAGTATATATGCCCCTTCTCTCCACAGAGTGCCTGGTAGGGGCTGTAACGTACTTGAAATTAGTAAGTTAGGAAAATTAATATAATATATATATATATCTATAGATGATATATATATTAATATAAATCATAATATAGGAATATATATTAAATAACATAAAAATATATATATAATATATATAATATAAAACCTGCCCACTAGATTGGTTAGAGTGACGTTAAGTAACATGCATGAAAATTAAGCGGATATATAAACTATATCTATATATATATATATAATATATATTTATATATAATTATATATATATATATATACATATATATATATATACTATAATAATATCATATATAACATTCCAACTATGAGTGAGGATTGTGCGTAACATTGCATTTGAAAATAAGGTTGAATATATATATATATATATTATATATATATATATATATATATATAAATATATATTATATATATATATATTATATATATTATATATATATATATATATATTATTATATATATATATATATATATATATTATTATTATATATAGTAATATATTCACGCATATATATATATAGAGGCGTACACATGCATTAAAATAAGGGTATATATATATAACTTATATATTTATATATATTATATTATATATATATACTATATTATATATTATAATATATAATATCATATATAGTATATATTATATTGAGGCACTTCATCCTTAAAGGTAGTTACACAGAATGTCATAATAATCGACAATCGCAGAAATCACTGTCGTGCAGCCCAGCCATTGTCACATTGTTAGAAAACCCAATAGAAATATCGCAAAGTTTTCCACAAAGTTGCTTTTTTTTTATATGTTAATTTTTACTATGTTAATTTTTTTTATTTTTTTTACTATATATTTTTAAGCTCGAGCCGACGGAGGACAGAGCGGGAACGAAGTCCCCCCGTCGTCCCCCGCTGAGCAAAAATTCACTGATTCTTTCAAAATTTCTCTATTTAATTTTTGAAAACTTAAGTAAAAAAAAAGAAAAGAAAAAAACAATTGCACCCTTTCGCACTTTGCCTTGAAATAATCGAAAAAAAAATCGATTACATTGTTCGTTCGATATATATCAGTTAACTTCCTTTTAAAGGAGGAACGTTCATAGTATAATAATATATATACTTATATATAATATATATATATTATAATATATATATAACTATAATATAATATATTATACTATATTATAATAATACTATATAGTATATTTAAATAATGGTGGAGGTTGTTGCCCATCCCACATTTTTAAATTGACTATTTTTTGCCTATGCATAATTATGCTTCAAAAACAAAATCTTTGAAATGTCGAAAATTGATCTATTCATCTTCCAAAATAAAGACCTGTTAATGGACTTAGCCGTGTATAAATAGGCCTAATACATAAAATTAAATGCTACTGAAGAATTATTCAGTTCTTGGAGTAAGAGAAAATTTACTTATTGAAGTGCGAGGATGTCAGATAGATATGGATACCTCTTATAGAAGTTTATTAACCATAGAAGTAAGAAATGATGACGGCGAATGGCGTTCAGTTGGACCATCAAATGACAATGAAGATTAGGTGAACAGTTAGCGGGTGATGACTACGGCAAAATTTGCATTTGCAGGAATAGAGATGATGAATCCCCTGAAACATAGTAGCTTGTAAAGATATTATGAGCCAATACCGGAGGCGCGCAAGCGCATTCGTGCGAGAGGAAAGCACACCTCACCAATGTCGCTTACTTTTCTAGTTTTCAGCCCCTCACTGCATCACGTGACCCAGCACTTCTGTGCAATAAGACCGGATAAGCCTGCGTGAAAGCACCTATTATATATATATATAGTATATATAATATATATATATACTATTATATATTAATATATATATATTATATACATAGTATATTTACTATATATAATATATTATATATTATATATATATAACTATACTATATAAGTGACTTCAAGGTCGCCTTCCATCAACTTATTATTACCCTGTTCTCTGTCATGGCTTCCGATCTCGTTGAGCAAATGAAACTTAAATATAAACCAGATAATATAAAGCCGGAACATTTGGTGCATGTTCCTCCTATCAGCCGCACGCAGAAGCGCTTGCACGAATAGTGATATTTGCACGCCTCCTTATCGGCCACACCCAAAATCACCTAGCGCACTACTACATATGTCACGGACCCTACCCATCTGCAAATTTTGCTGTTGCCATACCCCGCAATCTGTTCCGGCCAGCCTCCGAAAGCATCATGCATGTAACTAAAAAATACTATAACAGCGACAGGAAAATAAATATCATTTTGATTTTAGCAAGAAATATTTCAAAAATTGAAACTTAAAAAAAAATTTATTTTATTCTAATATTTATCAATAACACCTTAAATTTAGTATAATCTTTGGTCTTGCAAAGTACGCTCTCAACACACCTTGCAGTCTCATCAACCTTCATCTCTCTTTTATGCGCGAGTGAAGACAGTTGCCAAATAGTTTTATATTCTGCTCTGGAGAAAATTGTTACATTTTTCTTTTTATATTCCCTTTTTAGGGGGTTCGAGCGCGATGGAGGGGGACGAAGTCCGCCCCCCCGTCTGTCCCCCTGGTAGGCCGGAAACCCCGAACCTCTTGCAATCGTTCTTTTTACCCCGTGGGACTTCTTTAGTTAAAAAAAAAAAAAAAATCAACATTTGGCACCTTCGCAAGCTCATTCGGAGTTAGAAAACATCTTCGAATTTTTAAGCCCATGTTTAATTTATGAACTTTTTAACAATTTATTAAATTATGTTTCAAAAAAGCGTTATTTTTTTTTAAATCCTACCAGGATAAAAATGTCTCACTGATTAATAACATTTTATTATTGCTTCCAGTGATACCTGTTATGTTTTTATTGTTCGTGCATGTTGCCTTACTGGAGGCTACTATATATAATATATAATATATATATATATATATTAGGTTATACTGATATAATATAATATATATAATAATAATCATATAATTATTATATATATATATATAATATATAATATATATATTGTTATAATTGAAGATCGTGATCAGAAAGTTTCTTGTCCTTCATTTAAAAAGTAATTCTATTATTTTTATCTTTTAATTTTTTTAAACCAGAACAATTAGAAGAGTTTCGAACATACGGAATGCGAGTATGGCAGTTGAATAACGATTTTACCTATCAAGTTGATAAGTAAACATGTCATATTTAAGAGTCCATTTATTCATAATTAGCGAGGTTGGCCAACCTTTTCAATACCATGCGCCAATTTTTCACAGACGAGTTCAGATGCGCCATTACAACTCACTATAACCATAATTAACATTTTAAATTATTTAGATATTTAATCCTATCTAATGTTAAAATACAACCTTCTGTTTAACGATTAAAACATTATTCCATTATGGACTTTGAGCCTGACGTTGTATTACAGCTAGTCTTTCCACATGTTGGTGTCTTAATTTGTGACTGAGAGCCAGAGGAATTCTTCAAATGAATCACTTATTCGCGACCTTGATTTGCCTTTAATCAATTTCATGGATGAAATGCTTGTTCACATCTGTATTTCATTTCAACGTACATATATAAACTTTTGCAAGATTCTAGCTCCGAAGAAGTTACAGCGTAATTAACTCCAGAATTAAATCTATGTCTTCAGGATGTTTTGATCTGGAAAAAAGCTGATCAAATTTCATTTTTAATAGTGATTTGTTTTTCAATCAATCAGTTCCAATTGTATGTTACTAGGCATCTGAATTACGTTTTTTTTTTTCACTAAATGAAAATGGGTTTACAAATGCGATCATGCAGTTTTCTTCTTTATCAAAATCATGAAAACGACTTTTAAATGTGGCTTGCATACTGTTCAACAGATTATTGCTATTAATAGATTAAATTTATTAATATTTTGTCTTGTTATTGTCTATTAAATATTGCTTATACGTGACCTTTTTTATATTAAGTATTTTAATACTTTTAATTTATTAAATGAGCTGCATATACACGTATATGCCGTAGGCCAATATTTTAATGGGAATCTTCAAGGTTTGGCAAGTTATTAAGCCTTCAACATAGATGATGCACCAAATTCAAATTTCATGTTTTTTTATTTATAGGGACTCTGTTCATCAGGCTAGCTCATTTCCTGTCTAAAAATTAGAAAAGCAGCATTTTCCTATTACCAAAATCTACTCAGACTAGTCTTTTAAAACGCCAGCGCAACCTCTCATATTGAAGGACAAGTTCAATGATATTCAAAATAATGATTGTCTGAATTCTAGTCTGTTAATGTCTGCTCTAATTTATGTCACACACCTTAACAACCCGTAGTAACATCGTTGCATATTTAAAGTTATTTCCACACCAGTGCCTCTTTGGGTATAAAGGCAGATCATTCTTACAGGGTGTTCAAAAATCCATTGACCTACGTATCATTGACGGCGCTCCTTCAGGACACACACCAATGAGTTTGCTATAATCTAATTTTAAATTTTCTAGGCATGATTCCTTTTCCAAATATGTCTGATCCTCTTGTTTTACCATGCAATGACTCCAGACTGGCAAATTCTTCAAAGACATTAAAATTATCATCGATTCCTCTTATAAAAATGCTTAACTGGGCAACATCACATATGTCCGTTGATTCATCAAAAGCTAGAGAAAAGAAAGTACAAGAATGGACAATGGTCTACCAGTTGCTGAAATACATCCTGAGAGAGCTCCTCGATATACGTCTCGTAACTGTCTGCCTTGATATAGCACTTTCGTCTGCTTTCCTTTCGATACCTTTATTACCAAGATGGCGTCAAAATATTTGGAGACAAGGCTTAACACAATTTCTTCCCAGCCAGAAAAAGGTTTTTCTTCGCCAATGCTAAAGCCAATTTCATATGGGGCTTGTCTTTCAGCGGCATCTACACTACGTATTCGTGATTTTGTGCACGTCGTCTTCATTGATTTCTTCTTTTTTCCCAGACTCCTATTCTTTTCCGGTGACTCAGACGCCAAGAACAAGCTCATTTTTTCTCTAGTTAGTACTGATGCTGTCTTTCATATAGTATCTAATAAATCCACTCGTCTTCCTATTATGTGAAAAGAGTACATTTACAAACAATGCAAAACGGTTTTCCTGATCGACTTGCTAAAATACACAAAACGTGATAATTGTTACATTACTTCTTATATCTCTTGCCACATTTACAAATTTTGGCAAATAAAATGAACATTTTAGTTTTCATTAAATAAATTTGCTAGAAATATTCTGACGCAGCCCCAGTTAACAATAATAAAACTCTCCCAAAAAAGTAGGCTCGTAGCAATGCGGCCAATGTTAGTAATACCAATGCCCAATTTGGCGCATGCGCCGCACGGGTTTGCCACCCTGAATTAGAGTATATAATAGCGAGAATGTATATGTACCTAAAATTTCGAAAAATTGTGGATTATATTGTATCGCAGACGTAATGTTATTTAAATAAGTTAAATTTATGTTTCCCTCTTAAAAATAAAACAAAAATTATACCGTAAAATTTAATAATTAGGGTAAAAAGAAGATATTACAATATCTCGGTAGTAGGGTTTAGCCAACCATAACAAAATAAATGTTTAAAAAAAAAAAAAAATCGTTTCACCTATCGAGAAATATCTCTGAGCAATCTCAAAAAAATTGATGAAAAATGGAAAGATGACCTTGACTGAAGCCTTGTAATTTTCATCTTAATCGTGTTATATTTTGACGGCGTCTGCGCGGTGCTTTCGCAAAGCTCGAGTGCATTTTTAGATTTTTTTTTTTTAACAAGGTAACATTCTTTCGTGAAATTTGACATCTATTTCAGACATATTTAATTCCAATCCATTTGTTAAAAATGGCGCAACTCCATTTATTCATTAATTTATTATTATTATCATTATTATTGATTATAATATATTATTATGTATTATTATTATTAATATATATTATTCATTATATTTTATAATATATACTGATCCTTATTTCAAATATACAACCTCTCCCGACTTTTTTCATGAAACTTACATGGAATTTTGAAATGACGTTGTTAAGCTAACGAAAAAACGTTACAAGTAATTTATCCGGAAAGTGCCCTGAAATAAAAAATTGCATCAGACCTCGGGGCCGGACATTTTCATGACAACTTACAAGAATATGTCACCACACCCCCCCAAAAAAAAAAAAAAAAAAAAAAAAACTGAAATGTCCCATGAAAAAAGTTATCGATGACTCCAAGATTTCAAATTTTACGTTAGAATTGATTTTAAATTGAAGGACATTTTTTATCTCCCCAATTATCTCGTCAATAAATTTGGGCCAGCCCTCTAGTAGAAGCCCACCAATCCATATCTCAAAAACCACAATAGCACAGGGAAAAGGATATTGTTTGGATCATAGGTAAAAAATTTTACGTGGCGGAAACGTATAAAAAAAAAAAAGATCTCAAAAACTACATCAGCTACAGGAAAAAGAAAATAATATTTAAAGAAATTAGAATGTATTTTAGTTAATAAATCGTGCAAAAGAATAAAAGGAGTTAGGACATAAAAAAGATTTTTAAGTTTTTTTTCTGGGGGGAGCTGGACATAGTATATACAGTTATATATCTTATTGTGGTGAAAGATATTAACGCGCACATGATAGGGGTCGAGCCGAGGGGCAACACATGGAGGGACAGTTTCCCATAACCCCGTAGGGAGGGTGGCGGAACCCCCGCGACACCCAATAATCAAACGAGCGGAGAGGTCTTCCCGGAGACCTCCCCGCACAGGGGGGGAACTATACCACCCCGTCCAGATTATCCCGGCAAAGCACTAGACCCCGACTCCACTGTCAAATCGGCTTGCGGTCACTATATACCTTGGGATATCTTATAGTTTGAAAAAAAACAAAATCAATAGAAAGATCTTAATTTATGTTTAACGAAAGTAACCAATTAAAACGCTCAAATAGGCTTTCTAGAATCATATACTATATTATTACACATTTTTTTTACTTTTCACATTTTCCTAACTAAATCTTTACCAGGATTTCCAAAAATGTATTCCCTTTTCCTGTAGCTATTGAGTTTTTCTTTATTTCATTTATTTTTTTTTTACATTGTTTTTATTTTTCCCCGCCAACATAAAATATAGACCCAGCTTATTCCATCAAATGTATTCCTTTTCCGCTAGCTGTATGTAGTTTTTGAGATTATGATTGTTGGCTCTTCTAGAGGCTGACCATTAAACATTTTTATATTTACCACTCACGCGTTCCAGACGGTACCAGATTATGAGTCCCCTAAGAAAGAAGTTCGTGTGCCATACATTTCTCATCTTCATATCATTTTTTCTAAAATATGAATTCGGAAAAGTTTCATAACTTTTGCCAATCTGCATCACATTCATTTTGTGCATATACTTATAATATATACTATACTATATAATATATATTATTATATATAATATATATTATATATATATTATATATATATACTATATATAATATATATAGTAATATACTTATATATTATACTATACTTATATACTATATATAGCTATATTACTTATACGGTTACTATAGGAGAGAGAGAGAGAGAGAATGGTAAGTACTAAATAAAACAAACCTTAATATTTGCAAAAAAGTACAGTACTTTTTTTACACAAAAGATTGGATTATTTTTTATTACTAATTTATCATGAGATCATTTTTATTCTATTATTATTAATTAATTATTATTCATTATTATATTATTCATTATTATATATTTTATTACAGCCTCTAATCTTTTATTTACTAATAGTATTTACGAGAACATTTTTTCCGGTATATATGTTACTGTAAAGATAATTTGTTTAAATCGGTCATCAGTTAAACACTATCGATTTTGAGTAGGGCAAAAAACAATTTAAACAGACTTCTCATCTCTCTCTCTCAAATCCTTTAATCTTGAAAATTTTAAAACTTCAATATATACCAAATTCAATGTTCAAACTCGATATGTCTGGCACCAATAAATCAGTTAATTTATATTTGCACAATTATACGAAACAAAGCTATTTCATGTCTATTAATATTATTAAAGAAATATAAATAATAAATACTATTCTTTTAAAACTATTAAAATAGAAAAATACTATATATATATATATATATTAGATAATATAGTATATATATATATATATTATATATTATATATATATATATATATATATATATATATATAATTATATAATATTATTATATACTAATATATATCATATATATTACGTATCACCATCCGCTTACGAATATACAGTATGTCATTATATATATACTATTATAACTTATATATTAATAAATAGTATATATTATATATATATATATATATATATATATATATATATAATATATATATTATATATATATATATAATAGTAATATATACTTATATATACAATTGTTTAGTTTTATGTTTATTTTTACATTTATTCAAATTCATTCTCTATTCAAATCTTCTTTTGACGCTTGAATATGTATGCTCCAGGACCCGCCCCATGGTGTTGATTTTTTCACCCCAGTGTGGCCGCTTTGTGAGCCGTGGTGAGGATCCTGTACACTGACTCAATAATATTATTATATATATATATATATATATATATATATATAATATATATATATATATATATTATATATATATATATTAATATATAGTTCAATAATTAAAAAACTGCGTCCAAAAAAAACTGAAGAGCATCTTCCATCCAAAATATTGTAACTATATAATATAATATATATGTAATATAATATTATTATATAATATATATAAATATATACTAATATATGTATATAATATATACTATATTTAATTAATTATCATATTATATATATTTTATATATATATAATATATATATTTTATAATAATATATATTATATATATAATATATAATATAAATAATTATATATATAGTATACGATATATATATATAGTATATATAATATAATAAAAATTATATTGATATATTATATAATATATATATATTATACTATAATTATAATATATTTTATATATACTACTATACTATAATATATATATAATCTATATAATATATATTATATATATATATATATATATATATATAAATACTTTGTCACCCGCTTCCCCCTCTTACACATGAAACGTCTTACCTCAAAAATACATATAGCCGCCACAGAGGCGGACTTAGAATCTGTTAGAAAAAGCCTGCTGAAGTTGTGCACTAGTCGTCAAGTCACGACATATCTAGCAAAGATGTCCTGTGTCGTCGTTACTCTGAGTGAAAAACATTTCTGACCAGATGTTGGAAAGAGGTTGCTTTATTAATTCTAAATTATATTCTTGAAGGAGCAGGATGGTGCCCGGACCAGAGGCGGGAACAACTTAACCGAGTCTGACGGTCCATAGTGTGGTTCCGCTTGGATATTTTTGGAGATATGATATTATGTTGGATATTCGGAGATCGTTTCTAAGAGACAAATTGTCTGGTGATTTGTCTAGAATTATAGTTTCTCTGAGGGGGGGGGAGCTTGTTAATATGTTAGTCACTATAATGCTGTGTGATGTTTTTCCTTCTAGGCGGGATTGTGTGTAAGGTTGATTAGGCAGGGTATTTATTGAGAGCGATTTACTGTAAACTTATCCTATCAGTCAAGATGGGCCTTTAAAGGGAGAATTTTTGTCTCCGGTTAGTATTTTTAGTTCATTTAATTTATGTGTAGCTCTAAAAGTGATATTGTTGATGTGGGGGGGGGGTGCAATATCATATGTGTGCAAATGTGAAATCCTAGGATGTGGGTTATTTGTTTAGAGGGAGCAATGGTTGATAGATTACCTGCTTGAGTGGATTTAATCCTCTTCGTTTGAGGTATATAGCATTAATAATGTGGATTTTTTAGAGGTGATGTAGTAGCATTCGTTCCGTTATTAGAGATTGTTCTCTTTTCTACATATTGTTGCAGTTCTTGTGATGCTATGTTTATTGAGTGGAATTGATTGTGATGGATTGTGATTGCCTAGCATCCAGCAAGCATAAACTATTAATTTTGAATGGAAAGATTAAGTGATGAGGGAGTTTATGCATGATACAAGTAAAAGTGTTAGTGAAAGCATGCTCCCTAGAGCGGAATCCATTATATTAATTGGTAGAAGGGAAGCAGTCGAGTCCTTGCATGCCTTAGCTATGCAACAGGATTGGAAAATTGCCATTATTATCTATTTTATTTATATTTATGTCTTTTGATGGTTATGTCTTGTGTTAAAGGAGTTATCTATTTAATTAAATAAGATGAAAGGGGACTGACATTAAATCCATGGTTGATGTTCTTATTAATCTTGGGGGCCCCCCAACACCGCCAAGCGGGAGGAAGTAACACACGGTTTTTCTGGGCGGGGGGGGAGGCAGAGGGGGGTTTGGTCAAAACCCTTGAGAATGTTGTTAGTCAGCGTTACGGAGGAGTGGTATTAGGTAGGTACTACAGCTCGAAAAACCATGTTGTTATGAGTTTGTAAGGGATAGGGGAAATTCTAAAGTGCATTAATTCTCTTCAAATAATTTTCCCAAGCAAAAAATTCCAGTAGTATCCAGTGTTTTACAGATAAATTGTCTAAATCCTACAGAACCCTGGGACTTTTTTTGCGGATTTTTACTGGTTGGATATTGTAGAAGTAATACATATGTATTACGAAGCTGCAGGTTATATTATATAGGGTTTGTTTACTTTTAATATTGGTGTTATATATGTATGCACAAAAGTGAACTATATATATATAATATATAATATATATATATATATATATATATATATATATAATATATAAGTAGTAATACTATAATAATATATATATATTATAATAATATTTATATATATATATATATATATTGATATTACATTCAAATCAATATTTATCGATATTGCTTTTCATTATACGACTTCCACATTCTTCATCACTTTAGTTTATTGACAAAACTTGTTCACAACTATAGTAAAAGGCAAACTTCTTCATCTTGTTTCGAAAGATATCATTTAGAATTTTAGAATACCAGTCCTACAGAGATAAGTGTACGTGTATGGAAGTGTTTTTTCACTCAGAAGGAGAGTCCTCGCCTTCAAAGGACAATCGAAAATCCAGTCGTGAAAAATTCCATTCAAGAAGGTTTTGAGCTTTAAGGGAAAAATACAACTTTCTCTTCTCGAGTTCTTCATTTAACCTTTAATATATAATATATATAGATTTAATATATATATATATAATATCATAATAACTATTATATAATATAATATATATATATATATTATATAATATATACTATATTATAAGTATACATATATATATATATAGTATATATTATATATATATATATATATTATATATTATATATCTATATAATATATATATATATTTATATATTATATATATATTGGTATTTGCAAATTATTAGCCTATAATTCTCCTCTCCAAGACAAAGACCTCTTCCAGATGCCTCCAACATTGTCGGTTTTGTTCCTCCGCATGCTCGTTCACTTTTGGTTTGTTCTAAACTAACCCTGACTTGCTGACCACCTAGGTCGTTTTCCTGGATGTTTCAGATTTGAGTGAGGTCCAATATATGTTTAAATTTTGGGTTCAATTATCATGCTTCAAGCTATTGCTGGACCCAATATGTCCTTGTCCATCTTCTCATATCATTCCCTAGCTTATGTTGACCCCAAGTCCAAGATTGACAATTCTTATTGAAAGCAATTAGGAGAGCCCTATGCCCTGAAGTTGATAAATACAGTCTAATGATATATATATAAATATAAATATTATATATATATATATAATATATTATATAATATATATATATATAAGTATATATATATTATAATATATATACTATATATATAATATATAATATATATATATATATATATATATATATTGAAGAGGTAAGTTTCAACATTTCTTACGAAGACCCTATCCAATAGAGGGAATTTGATGTTGAAGAAAAAGCGTTTTCACGATAAAGTGGCGTTTCTTCCCGGAGGCTGCTTAGGTTTCATCAGAGGGGCTAGCAGCCTCAGAACTCCCCCATTGACAAGTGCCGAGCACACTCCGCTCTCCGGCCTGGAAGGAAACGTCGGTTTAGTAGGAAGCGAGTAGCTTCAGGAGAGACAGTGTGCACACAATTAAGGTCACGAGAGGCTTCGACCACTCTGTACTCTTTACGTGCATATCTCTTTCGATGGTTCTCTCGTCTCGCCTGTTGTATATGGATGGGGTGATAAAAGAATAAAATGTAGGATTGGCAGGGGAGTGGGTTAAACTGGTGGTGAACGGAAGAAAGTGTTAGGTGCCCTGCTTATTGTATGCAGATAATCTGGTTTTGCTTGGAAAATCTGAAGAAGGTTTGAAAGGATTGGAAGAGGGGTTTGGCAAGAGTGTAAAAGAAGAGGTTTGAAAGAAAATGTAGATAAAAATAAGGTGATAGTGATGAATGAGTCGAGTCCGTAGTGTGAAATCATGTTGGATGGTATGCAAATGGAACAACTATCTGATTTTAAATATTTAGGATATACGGTGGATGAAAAGGGAACGGATGATGCAGAGTGAAGTAAGAAAGTTTTGAGTGATAGGAAGGTGGTTGGTGCACATAAATCTTTGGCCAATGCAAGGGGACCCAAGTCTTGAGTGAGTTAGGGTTCTGCATGAAGAGTATGCGGTTACCAATGTTAATGTATAGTAGCGAAACTATGGTGTGGGATAAGAGGTATAGGTCTAAGGTGCAGTCTGTTAAGATGGATAATCTTAAATGCGTTAGGTGCGAGAATTGTTAAAATAAGGAATGAGCATGTTAGGGAGCTGTGTGGTCTGAAGAAAGGTGTGAATGGGAGAATAAATGGAGTGTATTAAGATGGCTTGCTCACGAGGAAAGGATGGATGATAGTCGGTTGGTTAAGCAGATGTATAGGGTTAAGTGTGTTGGGAATCGACCGACTGGGAGACCTAAGAAAATGTGCAGTCAGTAAAAATGTCTGAAGGAAAGGCAGGTGAATTGAGCAGAAACGAGAAAAATGGTGGATAATAAAAGTGAATGAAATGGTTTTGTGGAGGAGTATGGTTGTGGGCCTGACCCAGGGAATGAATCCTGACGTTGAAGAGATACCACAGTAGGGTCTGTAGCAGAGATGTGCGAAGCACTAGAGTGGATTTTTGGTTACGACGGTCTAGCACGTGAGGGTATTGGGGAGATCATTAGATCATGATCTTCTACTTAACTATCCTGTTCCAGTGCTTGATGCACACCCTACCTCCATCTATGGAACCTATAGGGAAGATAACTAAAATAAATCTTATATACTTATATTATTATAATTATATATATATATATATATATATATATATATAGTTATATATATATATATATATATAATATATATATATATATATTATATATAATATATATATATACTATATATATATATATATATATATACTATATAAATTTTATTTAGTTTTTATTTATTTTGACTGAGCTGATATCATCTTCACCAATCAAATCTTCTTGACATTTGAAAACATATATGACGAAGGTGGCACTCCCATGATGAATGACTTTGTACAACGCAGTGTGCCGCTTCATTATGTGAGCCAGTGGTAGGGTCCGATACACTAAACCTCACAAAAAAACAAACAATTTCATAATATATATAATTATATATATATATATAATATTATAATATATATA
>JABUQX010075274.1:15000-25000 GCA_015478945.1 Trachelipus rathkii | reverse complement strand
TTTAAATTTTTTGATATGTAAAAATTTTTTCTCAATATTCAGAAATGTTTCTACGATTTTTATTCCAATGTTCTATTAAAACAAAGCTGTATTTGTCCTCTTAACAAAATAAAAATTAATAAAATATCAGAACATTAAAAAAAGAACAATCGGATCATTAACAATTAACAACAAATACAAAGAGAAGATAGAAACGGTCAAAAATTCGCATATCACATAAACATGACACATTAAATATAATAAAAGTACCAATCGACATACAACATACAACTTCAGTTATACCAATTAAATATAAAATTTCGCTTCGAAAACATTTAAATAACTTTACAATCCATTTTACACTAAAATGGACACTTCCCTCATAACCCTTTGGTAATGAGGGGAATATGCTAAAATACTGTAAATTAAAAAAAAAAAAAATTTATCAGCTACTAATATAGGCGAAACAAATCCAAAAAAAATAATCTTTCAGGAAAACTTTAAATTTAACATTTAGATTAAATATTTTTTTAAAGTAGATTCAAAATTACTCTATTATAATATTTAATATATAGATATTCTACCAAGAAAATGAAAGATAAATTTACCATAATATTGAAGAATCAGAAACCATACCAAAAAATTAAATAATAATACATTTACCATAAATTTAAGTAGATACCCTACCAAGAAAATAAAATGAAAATAAATTTATCATGAATTTAAGATGAAGATATTTAAAAAAAAATCAATTTTACTTACTGTACTACTATCAGAACAATCTAGCAGTCTGTCTTTAAGGGTGTATGCAGCTCCATGGGCAATTAAACAATCTCTCTCCATCTCACCAAACCTAATGGCTCCTCCCCTTTTTCTCCCTTTCACGGGTTGGTGGGTTACTTTATCCATTGCACCTGTGGACCTCACCTGGTCAGGACAAAAAGGACCCTCCAATATATATATATATATATATATATATATATATATATATATATATATATATATATATTAATTTAAATAAAAAAAATATATAATATATATATATATATATATATATATATATATATATATATATATATATATATATATATATATATATATATATATATATATATATAATATATATATATTATATAATATAATATATATACTATATATATATATATATATATATATATTATATATATATATATATTATATATTATATATATATATATATATATATATATATATATGGGGCAAATGAAGGAAGCAATTGTTAGTAGTGCAAAGGAAGTATGTGGATGTGCTAAAGTAGGAAGTAAGAGATGTTACAGTGAATGGTGGGAATGAAAGAGGTGATGAAGCGGTTAAAGGGTAAAAAAGAAGCGTGGTTGCATGTACTAAAGCAAATAATGAAGACTCAAAAGAAAGATGCTTGGAATTATAATAAGGAGGAAAAAGAAATACTAAAAGGTGTATACGGAGGAGAAAAAACAAGATTTAAATGAACAGTTTGGAAGAGAATGATGGGGACTTACAAGGGAATAGGAAGCTCTTCTGGAGGGAAGCGCAAAAGGTTAAGAATGAGAATAAGGGGAATCTGCTTAGAATAATGAATAGGGATGGTGCTTTGTAACTGATGAAATGGGTGTGAGAGGAGTGTGGAAAGAACACTTCGAAATCTGCACAATATTAAAGCAATGAAGAGGGTGATAGTGAATGTGTTGTGGGGTTTTGATGGTGCAAGAAGAATATGTATTTTGGGGATGGGTTTATTAGTAAGGAGGAGGTATGGGTAGAGTGAAAAAGTTGAAGAATGGTAAACTCTGAGCAGGTATAGATGAAATTACTGGTGAATGATCAAGACGGAGGAGAGATGGTGCTTGTTGGATTTGGAGTTGTGTAATAAAGCGTTATTATAGAGGGTTAGTCTCAAGGGATTGGAGGAGAAGGCAATAATAGTACCTTATATAAGGGTAAGGGAGAAAAGGGGAACTGTATGAATTATAGGGAATAAGTTTATTGAGTGTTTGTAGGGAAGATATATATGCTGGTTTTTGGTCGAAAGAGTGCGCGCGAGTGACTGAAGGACTGATTGGTGAGAACAAGGTGCGTTTAGGAGTGGTAGAGGATGTGTGGATAAATCTTTAACATTGAAAAAATGTTGAAAAATAGGGGAAGAAGAATAAATTCGTATTTAGTTTTATGGATTTGCAACACGGCGTATGATAGAGTTAATAGGGAAGGTTTATGGCAGGTGTTAGTGCATATTGGGTTGGTGGTAGGCTTCTGAATGGAATCAAAAGTATGTATGACGCAGTGCAAGCGTGTGTAAGAATAAATGTGTCAATGGTGATTGGTTTAGGATTAATAGCGGAGTAAGACAGGGTTGTGTTATGTCTTCCTTGGTTTTCATTTGTATATTAGGATGGGGTTATGGAACGAATTCGAGGTGGGATGGCAGGAAAGGTGTTAGAATGGTGGGGAATGGAGATGCGTGGAGGGTGGCCCTACCTATATATGAGGATGATTTGGTTTTGTGTGGCGAAACTGAAGAGAGTTTGAGAGATTGGTAGAGGGAGATTTGGCAGGGTGTGTAAAAGGAGGGGCTTGAAAGTAAACTTGGATAAGAGTAAGGTTATGGTTGTGAGTGAGGACAATCCTCAGTGTGAAGTTATGTTAGATGGTGAGCAGCTGGAACAAGTGTCTGAGTTTAAATATTTGGGTAATATCGTTTGGAATGACGAAGGGAACGGATGATGAGGAGTGTAGTAGGAAAGTTGTGAATGGCAGAAGCGTGGCTGGTGCAATTAAATCTTTGGTGAATGTAAAGGGACCTAATCCTTGAGTGTGCTAGGGTCTTACATGACGGTAGTTGTTAACCTGTGTTTTTGGTATAGTAGTGAGACCTCAAATGGTCTGGAAATAATGAAAGTATAGGATCTAAAGTTCAATGTGTTCAGATGGCAATCTTAGGGGTGTGTTAGGTGTTTGAGAAAATGTAAAATGAGGAATGAACTTATTAAGAGAGTTGTGTGGTGTGAAGAAAGGGGTAAATGAGAGAATAAATGAAAGTATGTTGAGATGGTTTGGTCATATGGAAAGGATGAATGATAGTCGGCTGGTTAAGGGATGTATAGGCGAGTGTGGTTGGGAACCGATCCGGCTGGGAGAAAGAGAAAAAGTGGATGAGTCAAGTAATCGAATGTTTGAAGGAGAGAAATGTGAGTTTGGTAGAGGCGACAAGAAAGGTCTATAACAGGAGTGAATGGCGGGGATTGTGAGGGGGTATGGTTGTGGCCCCACCTGGGCCAGGGATGATCCTTACACTGACGATCTTACCATAAGTGAGTGTCCACGCTGTCCCATGAGCTCTAGGGTGGAATGTTTCTGATGCGATCGAGTTCTCACTAAATTAATGGTACTGAGGGGCGGTAAGGCTGGTTTTCTTTTCGAACTTATGTCATGTTCTCTACTGCTTTCTTTTCCGAATGCCGACACGCAGGCACCTTACTCCCATTTTGGAAAATATAAGGAGATAAAGAAAGAAGAAAGAAAGAATATATTATATATATATATATAATATATATATATATATATATATATAATATATATTATATATATATATATATTATTTAATAGCAGATTTTATATATATATATATATATATATATATATATTATTAGTATTAATTAATTAATAATATAAATTATATAATTTATATATATATAATATTTATAATATACTAATGATGTGAAGTATGTGTTGGACGTTTATCATGTGGGGATCGGGTGGATTTATCGGACATTATGTTGCTTTATGTAAGATTAAGTTAGGGAGACCTGAATGAAGAAGAAAGAGAAAAGGAAGGAAGAGGGAAGAATTATGAGTGAAAGTCAAGTGAACAAGGTATAAGGAACATATTTAAGAGAGCTTGCAAATAAATCAGTTGAATGTGAACAAGATGAAACTGAACAAATCTGGACAAAATGAAGAAAGCCTTTGTTAGTAGTGCAAGAGAGTATGGTTGGGTTATGTTCGCTAAAGTAGAAAAAAAAAAAAAAAAAAAAAAAAAAAAAAAAAAAAAAAAAAAAAAAAAAAAAAAAAAAAAAAAAAAAAAAAAAAAAAAAAAAAAAAAAAAAGAGGCGTGGTTGAATATGCTAAAAACAAATGATGAAGTCTTAAAAGAAAGGTGTTTAGAATTAAAGGGAAAAAAAGAAAAACTAAAAGTTGCCTACGTAGGAGGAAAAATGAGGTAATTGAACAGTTTGGAAGGATGAATGGGGACTTACAAGAGAATGTGAAGCTCTTCTGGAGGTTAAGAAGAGCTAAGGAAATCTGCTTAGCATTATGAATAGGGATGGTGCTTTCGTAACTGAAGAAATGGATGTGAGGAGAGTGTGGAGGGAACACTTCGAAAATTTGCATAACGCTGGCAATAATGAAGAGGTGATAGTGAATGTGTTTGGGTTTGATGATGCAAGAAGAAATATTTATTTTGGGAAAAAGGTAATTAGTAAGAAGGTAATGGGTAGAGTGAGAAAGTTGAAGAACGGTAAATCAGCCAAGTATAGCTGGAATTACTGGAGAAACTATCAATAATGGAGGCGATAAGGTGATTTAAAGCGCTTATAGAGGGTATAATCCCGAGGGATTGGAGAAGAGCAGTAATAGTACACTTATATAAGGGTAAGGGGGATAAGGGGAGCTATAGGGGAATTAGTTCATTAACTGTTGTAGGGAAAATATATGCTGGTATTTTGGATAAAAGGGTGCGTCGAGTAACTGAAGGACTGATTGGTGAAAAACAAGGTACATTTAGAAGTGCTAGAGGATGTGATCAAATTTCACATTGAACAATGACTAGAATGACGAGAAAAGAATAAATTATATTTAGTTTTTATGGACTTGCATCAAGAGTATTATTAATAGGGAAAGCTTTGTTGCGGGTATTAGTGACATATCGTGTTAGTGGCAGGCTTCTGAATGGAATCAAAAGTATGTATGACGGTAGTGAAGTGTGTGTAAGAATAAATGGAGTTGTAATGATTGGTTTTAATATTATAGCGGTGAGGCAGGGATGTGTTATGTCTCCTTGGTTATTTAATTTGCATATGGATAGGGTTATGAAAGAATAGAGGTAGGGGTGGAAGGGGAATGTGTTAGAAAGATGGAGAACTGTAAGAGAGTGAGGTGCCCTCTTATTGTATCGGATAACTTGGTTTTTGTGTGGCAAATCTGAAGAGAGTTTTGAGAGGACTGGCAAAAGGGTTTGGCAGGGTGGTAAAAGGAGGGGCTGACAAGTAAATGTAGATAAGAGTAAAGTTATGGCAGTGACTGAAAGTCCGCGGTGTGAAGTTATGTCAGATGGTCAGCAATTGGAACAAGTATTCGAGTTTAAATATTTAGCATATATGTTGGATGAAAAGGGAACGGATGATGCAGAGTGTAGTAGTAGGAAAGCTCTGAATGGTAGGAAGGGGCTGGTGCAATTAAAATCCTTGGCGAGATGTAAAGGGATAAGTCTTGAGTGCGCAAGGGTTTTGCATGAGGGTATGTTTGCTAACCTGTGTTAAAAATATAGTAGTGAAACTATGGCATGGGATAAGATGTATAGATCTAAGGTACAATGTATTCAGATGGACAATCTAAGGGTCGTGTTAGATGTTAGAAGAACTTATAAATAGAGAAATAAAAGCATTTGGTAGTTGTGTGGTGTTAAGAATGTGGTAAATGAGAGAATAAACGCAAGTACATCGTGATAGTTTGGTCATATGAAAAGGATGGATGATAGGTCGTTGGTAAGCAGATTATCAGGTGATGTTGCTGGGAATCGACCCGGCTGGAGACGAAGAAAAAGTGGTTGAGTTAGTAAAGAAATGTCTAAAGGAAATGTGGAGTGGCAGAGGTGAAAAGAGAGGTGCATAATATGAGTAAATGGCGAGGTTTTGTGAGGGGATATGGTTGTGGCCCACCTGGGCCAAGGGACCACATTCGAGATGCCATAGTGAGGGTCCGTTGCAGTCTCGTGAAGCTCTAGGGTTAATTTTCTGACTGCGACGAGTTCTCACTAAAAAGTATAAAGGGGGCGGTAAGGCCTGGCTTTCTTTTCGACTTGCGTCATATGGTTCTGCTACTTCTGTTTCTGATGCTGTACGTACCTTACCCCGCCTAGGAAATGAAGTGGGTGTTATATAATATATTAATATATATACTATATATTATATATATATATATATATTATATATATATATATATATATATATAATATAATATATATATATATATATATAATAAATATATATATATATATATATATATATATATATGAATAAAGATTGTAATTATAATTTGTCATATTATTATTGTATCAGAGGGTTCTTACCTGCCATTTGTCGGCAGTCATATGTCTTAGCCTTTGGTAATAAACAATTCCCTCAAATATTTCAACCTCCCTCATGCGCCATCCGTACCGCTGTACAAAACGTCTTCCCCGTAATAGTTAAACCCAGCTGAGACAGAAAAGAAATAAAAAATATAAATTATTTATATAACAAAAAAAACTGGCAATCTCTTAGTATGATAATGAAATGGTGATGTATATGATGTGATGTAATGATGATGATGGCTGTGATGATGACAATAATGAAGTGATGATGGTAACAAAAGATGGGTACAAACCTTTCTGTAAAAGTTTCCCAAAATAATCAAACGGAGTGTTTTCATCATCAAAATGAAAAGGCGAAGAATCGAAAGATTTTCCAAACTCTGCTCCACATTTTCCAGCCACTAAATCTATTAATGTTCCTGTGTAAAATAATAATAATAATAATAATAATAATAATAATAATAATAATAATAATAATAATAATAATAATAATAATAATAATAATAATAATAATAATAATAATTAATATTGCACATTTCAATTACAAAACAATGAACAATTCCAGTATTTCATATTTTAATAATTATATTGATTTCGTAAATAAAAATTATACCTGCTGTCATCCTAGAAGGAATACCATGAGGATTAAAAATAATATCCGGGGTTATTCCTCTCTCTGAAAACGGTAAATCTTCCATCGGATATAACCTACTCATAACACCTTTCTGACCACTTCTGCTGGCGAATTTGTCCCCAATAATAGGATCTCTCTGTGAAGATATTTATAATAAAACTTCGTATTAATGTTAATTGATAATTTCTCAAGAATGAAAAAAATGAGTACAATTATTAGGAAAAAGTTAAATAGCTTTTTTTTTTTTTATAAAAATAGAATTTTTGGCAGCGTCCCACTTACGTGGGACGTCTAGCTGTATCAGTGTCTCATCATCATAATTTCTAATATTTCAAAGACTATTTTTGAAAAAATAGGCTTGTATCCAATTAAAGAAAATTTACTATTTAAATTATTATAGTAAACATTTCAAGGTCTACAAAATAGTTTAACATATATTCATGTAGTAAAATATACCTAAGTATACGTTCTGATTGGTCAAATAATATCATATGCCTTTAACTTGAAATTCTATTGGAATTTATTATTGTCTGTCACGCTTTTATGATTTTCTAAACACTGATCACAGACTTTAAAAATCCTTACTATTGCTTTCTCTCAGGGTCCCATTAAAGTTACTTCAATTAGCCTTTCCATTGCTAATACATATTTATCTAATCTATTTACTTTTGTAATCTTAACGGGGCATCCATAAAATTTATCTTACTACCCAGTTCTTGAAATAAATAAAAAGGAGCACTACACTACAACACCCTTAAGTCTGCATTATTTCATTCTCAAATTGTTTTTTTTTTCAGCCATTCTCTAACAAATTTCAACATTCTCGTCAAATCTACTCCTACCGACTTCAAATTTTCAACTATCATAAGAAAATTAGTTTACTGTTTAGTTTCTATTCTTTCCATCCATTTAAATAGTCTTCATGCCTTCCCTATGACATTCGATATCTATTCATTCCTATCTGCTTCATCTTTGGGTCTTGAAAGTCCTTTTATTTTTCCTCCTCTTCCATCTTTAATCACTATTAATATTTCTATTACTTTCTTTGAATAAATATCACATCTAAATAGACATATATAGACATCAATGTTTCCTCAACATTTTTTAATTTCGTCCTGGTTCAGTAACTGTATTATAAATATCTCTAATATATACCACCAATAATTATTTCCTTTTCCTTTCTTTGACTAGTAGAATTAGGGGTATATAAAGAATCAAGTTTGGTAGCAGACTATTTTTCATCTCAAATCGCTCAGGATGTTCGAACCCATGTAGGACATAAGTTCAAACCAAAAAATATATAATGCGAGTTTTGTATGCTCGATAGGATGCTCTGTTGGTGAGTATTGAAATTAGTGTAATAATGATACACCTCGCAGTAAACTCTAAATTAAATTAACTCCAGAAAGTATCCTATCAACAATTGTTTTAGAGTCAGTCCTGGCAGCCGAGTTGTGTTTCAAAACCAAGCTCTTAACGCGCGAGTAAAATATGCTATCTACTAGTGTTGGACGAGAGCCGGAATTTTCCGCCTACTGTGGCTCAATGGTAGCGCGACTGAGTCGCAAGGCAGATGTTCAGGGTTCGATTTCTCCTCCGGATCCTAGGTAGCAATTACCTAGAATAATTCCCCTTCTAGAATAGAGCTATGCCCTTGAGGTGCGAACTTTAAAAAAAATGACTTACCCGAATTCTAATAGTAATATTAACTTTCTGTAAAACTGGAGCTTTGGGTACATCAATAATAGAGTATTTGTCAACTACACAATCTTCCCCTTTGTAAGGCACTACTGTGTATTTATCTTGATCCAAGTCATAAATACTAAAATAGAAAAAAAATTAAAATTAATAAAATAATTCTTGTAAAAAATATGTTATAATTTCAACATCAATCAACCTAAATTTGGTAAAAATGCTGATTATGTTGCAACTCCAGCTATAAATTTTGCCAGAAGCCAGATGATCCAGTCTAAAATGTTTTACTGCGGCTGGAGCAGTCTTCTATTTTATTATCCTAACTTTCAAATTACATGTAAGCAAGTTTATATAACAACACCTTTTCACTACAAATGCTTTTAGACTCTATTAAGTTTGCAAGAAATTACAAGAAAATTTTTAATACAAACATTTTGTTAGCTTAACAAAAGATTTTTAAAGCTATAATTTTTACTCCTTAAATTAATAAAACAAAAAATTCTTAATTATAACTCGTTGCTAATTAAAGAAATTTATTCTATTTTAAAATATTGGAAACTGAATATTAATATCAATCAATTTATTAAATTATCATGAGCTTAAGATTCACGAAATGGGTTTCAAAAATAAAAGCATTTTAGCTTTTCTAAGTTAAAGTCTATTTCTTTATGACCTGTAAATTTTACTAGTTTGGACTAACATACTCTCATTGAAGACACTAGATGGAGAGGAGCACAAACATTTTAAGCCAAGGTCTTAAAGATACGATGCTTTTTAAGGTACTTAAATTTAAGATACATGTAAAGTTTTTTTTTTTAAGTATACAGGACCCACCACGGCTCACAAGGAAACGGCCACACTGGGTTGAAAATCAACTACATGGGCGGGTCCTGGCTCATGCATATTTTGAATGTCAAAGAAAATTTGGATGGCGAAATGAATATTCAGTCAAAATTAAATAAAAAGCTAAATAAAAAGATGTCTTTACATTATAAAAAGTCCTAATAATTACATAAAATTAAATGTTTTGAAGAACATTCAGTTCTTAGAGATAAGGATACTTGTAAAGTAATAGAGGAGGTATGTTTAAATACATTTATATTGAAAAGGTGTTATTTTATAAACTTGTTAACAGTTATCTGAAAGTTGGGATAACAAACAAGAAGATGGCTCAAGCTGGCTGGATATCCGGCCTCCAGCCGGAATAAATTTTTTTAGGCGGGATTATGATATTATCTGGTCTCTAGCTAAAGTTACAACAATAATAATAATAATAATAATAATAATAATAATAATAATAATAATATTAAGCAAACAAACCA
>JABUQX010075274.1:0-7500 GCA_015478945.1 Trachelipus rathkii | reverse complement strand
AGCTCTAAATATATATACACTCTAATTTATTCTGTCACTCACATCTTCCCCACACCACACAGCTTCTTAACACGCTCATTACTCATTCTATCAATTCTTCTCATCACACAGCTCTCCAACACGCTCATTCCGCATTCTATCAATTCTTATCACACCTAACACGCCCCTAATATTATTCACCTAAACAGCTTGTACCTTATAACTATACCTATTATTCCACACCATAGTTTCTCTACTATACATTAACACCAATAACAATATATCCTCATGCAGAACACTAGCACACTAAGAATTAGTCCCCTTGTACTCACCAGAGATTTAACTGCACCAGCCATCTTTCTACAACTTATAAATTTCCTACTACACTCTGCATCATCCGTTCCCTATACATCCAACATATAGCCCAAATATTTAAACAGATACTTGTTCCAGTTGCCTAACATTCATCATGATTTCACAATGCACTCTCTCCTCACCCACCACCATCACCCAACTATTATCTAAATTTACTCTCAAACCCCACTTTTTGCACATCCTGACAAGCCCCTCTAAAAATCCTCTCAAAATTTCTTCAGAATCACCTCAGAAACCCAAATCATCTGAGTACAATAATAATAAGCAAGGCACCCTCCACTCTCATTCATTCTCCATCGGTCTAACACCATCCCACCTCTACCTTTAATTTTTTTCATCACCATCCATATACAAATTAAATAGTAATAGAGAAATAACACATTCCAGCCTCACTCTACTATTAATATTAAATAGTTCATTCTCTACTCCATTTGATCTTACACAAGTTTCACTATCAACATCCATACTTTTGATTCCATTCAGAAGCCTACCACCAACATCATATATCATTAACACCTGCCACAGATCTTCCCTATTATTCCTGTCATAAGACTGTTGCAAGTCCATAAAACCAATATACAGTTTCTTTTTCTATCTCATTTTCTTGCTCATTTGCTTCAATGTACAAATTTGATCAACACATCCTCTACCACTTCTAAATGCACATTGTTTTTCAACAATCAACCCCACAATCACTCTACGCACTCAACCAACCAAAATACCAGCATATATCTTCCCTACAACACTTAATAAACTAATTCTCCTATAATTTCTACAGTTCCCCTAATCACTGCTCTCCACCAGTCCTTCGAAACTGCATTCTCCACAAACCTTTTGTTACAAAATTTCAATATCCAGTTAATTACAATCTCCTCCATTCTTGATCATTTCACCAGTAATTCCAGTTATACCTGCTGATTTAACTTTCCTCAACTTTCTTGCTCTATCTAATACCTCATCCCCAAAATACCTACTTTTTTTAATACCATCAAATTCACACACATTTGCTATCACCTCTTCATCAATGCCAATGTAATGTAGATTTTCGAATTGTTCCCTTCAGACATCCATCTCACCAGTCAAGAAAGCATCCCAATCCATTATTCTTTGAAGATTTTCCTTACTCTTTCTTAGCTTTCTCACTTCCTTCCAGAACAGTCTCTTATTCCCTTGCAAGTCTCCATTCATCCTCTCAAATTTTTATTTCATGCAACTTTTAGTCTTCCACTTTTCTTCCCCATATATTACCATACACTTTCTTTCGAAATCTCAAAATTGGCCTTTAACCCATTCAATCGTGCCTCTATTTTACATTTTACCGCTTACATCATCTCTTCGATCCACCATACAATTGACATTCTTACTTCCTATTTTAGCAAACCTACATACTTCTCTTGCACTACTAAGAAACGCTCTCCTTCATTTGTGTCCATATTTGCTCAGTCTTTATCATGTTCACGTTCAACTGACTTATTCACGAATGATCTCGCATACATTTCCTAATAATCCAGTTCATTTAACATCACTCCAAATTCTTCACACTTCCATCCTTTTTTCTTTCCTCTACATCCATGTTCCTCCTAACCTAATTTTACATAAGACAACATAAAGATGGTATTCTCACCCCCAACCCAATCAATCACTGATTTAACATCCATCACTAACTTCAACATCTCCTTCACCAACACAAAATCAATCTATACTCTTCAACTTCGACATCATCTCTATCTACATCAACTCTCGTATACCTATGATCCAAAAAAGGTTAATAATAATAATAATAATAATAATAATAATAATAATAATAATAATAATAATAATAATAATAAAAGCAATAAAGAAAATTTTGCAAAAACAAAATAGCTATAAAATTTCGAAAATAATAATAATAATAATAATAATAATAATAATAATAATAATAATAATAATAATAATAATAATAATAATAATAATAATAATAATAATAATAATAACGTTTTTACCTGACACTGATACATGTTTCTTGGATTTGGATTACAATCAGAGAAAGGGACAAGTTTTCCGATATTGCTCAACATTGAATTTTTTTCAATTTCACAATGAGAAAAATTTGTATTTGGCTAAAAAAGAAAATTAACAATAATAATAATAATAATAATAATAATAATAATAATAATAATAATAATAATAATAATAATAATAATAATAATAATAGTAATAATAATAATAATAATAATAATAATAATAATAATAATAATATTCAAGCTATATTACAAAAATAACTTAATATCAAACTGGTAAAAATCCTAATCCTAATCCTAATCCTAATCACTAATAATAATAATAATAATAATAATAATATAATAATAATAATAATAATAATAATAATAATATGCTTAATGCTGTGGCACAACATTAGATAGTGCCTCAGTCGCGAGGGAAAAGGCAATGGTTCAATCCTTCATCCGTATCATAAGTAGCCACTACCAAGAATAGTTACCTTCCTATAATGGGGCAATGCCCGTAAAGTGCGAACTTACTATATATAATATATATATTATATTATATATATATATAATATTATATATATGATATATATATATAATTATATATATATTATATTATATAAAGGTAGATATAATATATAAGAGAAATATATATATATATATATATATATAATATATATATATATAATATATATATATAATAGATATAATATATAATAATATATATATATGAGAACGCCTCGTGGCAAGAGGTTGAGTCACCGCCTCTCATACGAGAGGAGGACGCTGGTTCAAAGTCCTCCGCGTAGCAGTTGGTTTTATCTTACCGGGCAAGAAGTTAAAACTTGACTGCGACACACGTGTGGCGGCTGGTTTTGGGAAGCCGGCCTATTAAAGTTCGATTCCTGTGGTCCCCCGTGTACCCCTGCATGGGGGATAAAGCACGTTAAAAGGTTGTTTTTTTTTTTTTTTTTTTTTTAATCATATTATAAATATTCGTACTCACCAATCTTCAAAATCTTTAAGTGATATAGCAATTAAAAAGAGTTGCTCAAAACGTTCCAACATATTCCTTGGCGTTAAGTTTAACGTACAACAGGGGCGCATCATTTCTCGCGCGGATGTAAAAAGGATAACCCAGATATTGACCCTTTCTCCTTTCCAATAAGACTATTTCAGTAACTCATAACCTATTGTCCAATATATATATATATTATATATATATATATATATATATATCTAACTCTCTATACTCTATCTATATACAGATAGATATTATATATAATATATATATATATATTATATATATATATATATATAATATTATTATATATATATGATATATATCACCACACTCTCTCCCCAAGACTGGAAGTAAAACAGAAAAGTAATAAAAGAATATAATGCAAGTCGAAAAAAAAAAAAACAGCCTTACCGCCCCCCTTATACCCTTTAGTGAGAACCCGCCGCAGTCAGAAAAATCCACCCTAGACCTTCAGGGACCGCGACGGACCTCAATATGTCATCTAATCAATGTAGGATTCATCCCTTGGCCCAGGTGGGCCACAACCATACCCTCACAAAACCACGCCATTCACTCCTATTATGCACCTTTCTTCTCGCCTCTGCCAAACTCACACTTCTCTCCTCCAGGCATTCCTTTACTAACTCAATCCACTTTCTTCTTCAGTCTCCCAGTCCGGTCGATTCCAGCAACTACCCACAAGCCGCTTAACCAACGACAGCATCCATCTTCCACATGACCAAACCATCTCAATGTACTCTCATTTACTCCTTTCTTCACACCACACAACTCCCTAATACGTTCATTAATCAATTTAACAATTCTTCTCACACCTAACACGTCCCTAAGACTGTCTATTTGAACACATTGTACTTCAGATCTATACCTCTTATTCCAGATCACAGTTTCACTACAATACATCAACACAGGTAACAACATACCCTCATGTAAGACCCTAGCGCACTCAAGACTTAGTCCCTTTACATCCACCAAGAATTGAATTGCTCCAGCCACCTTCCTATCATTCACAACTTTCCTACTACACTCTGCATCATCCGTTTCCTTCTCAAAATATATTCTAAGTATTTAAACTCAGACACTTGTTCCAGTTGCCTACCATCCAGCATAACTTCACATCGAGGACTGTCCTCACTCACAATCATAGCTTTGCTTTTATCTACGATTACTTTCAAACCCCTCCTTTTACTCACCCTGCCAAATCCCTCTACCAATCCTCTCAAACTTTCCTCAGATTCGCCACACAAAACCAAATCATACGCATATAATAGGTAGGGCACCCACCATTCTCTCTTCCATTCCCATCATTCTAACACCTTCCCCTGCCACTCCCACCTCTAATTCTTTCATAGCATCATCCGTAAACTAATTGAATAACCAAGGAGGCATAACACATCCCTGCCTCACTTCCGCTATAATATAAACCAATCACTTTCAACTCCATTAATTCTTACACACGCTTCATTATCGTCATGCATACTTTTGATTCCATTCAGAACCCTACCACCAACACCATATATCACTAACTTCTGCCGTAGAGCTTCCTATTAATCTCATCGTACACCTGTTGCAAATCCATAAAACTGAAATACAATTTATTCTTCTTCTTCTCTCATTTTCTCAATCATTTGTTTCAATGTAAAGATTTGATCCACACATCCCCTACCACTTCTAAACGCACCTTGTTCTTCACCAATCAACCCCTCTGTCACTCGACGCATATATCTTCCTTACAATACTCAATAAACTAATTCCCTTACAATTCCTACAGTTACCCTTATATAAGGGTACTATTACCGCTCTCCTCCAATCCCTTGGAACTATACCCTCCATAAAACGCTTTATTACACAAACTGTCCCAAATCCAATCAATCACCATCTCGCCTCCGTTCTTGATCATTTCACCAGTAATTTCATCTATACCTGCAGATTTACCATTCTTCAACCTCCTCCTTACTAATAACCTCATCTCCAAAATACCTATTCCTTCTTGCACCCTCAAACCCACACACATTCACTATCACCTCTTCATTACTGTTAATATTGTGCAGATTTTCGAAGTGTTCTTTCCACACTCTCCTCATATCCAATTCATCAGTTACGAAAGCACCATCCTATTCATTTTCTAAGTTCCCCTTTTCTCATACTTAACCTTTCGTGCTTCCTTCAGAAGAGCTTCCTATTCCCTCGTAAGTCACCATTCATCCCTTCCAAACTGTTCATTTACCTCTTTTTTCCTCCTACATATTCAACTTTTTTTCTTCCTTAATAATTCCAAAATCTTTCCTTTGAACATCATCATTGGCTTTTAGCACGTTCAACCACGCTTCTTTTTTACTTTTAACCACTCGCATCACCTCTTCATTCCACCACTGGCTGCTAACATTCTTACTTCCTACTTTAGCACATCCATATACTTTTTTTGCACTACCAACGCTTCCTTCATTTGCTTCCCGATTTGTTCAGTTTCAACGTGTTCACATTCAACCGTTTTATCACATTCAACTGATTTCTTTGCAACGCTCTTAAATACTTATCCTTATACCTTGTTCACTTACCTTTCATTTAATTTACTTCCTTCCTGATCACCTTCCTCTCCATCCAAGCCCCCACCAACTTAATTTTACATAATGATCTGATAACCCCATTCCTAACCCCCTCATTGATTTAACATCCAAAACATAATTCAACATCTTTTTCACCAACACAAAATCGATCATACTTCACTTCGATACACCTCATAACTACACCAATCTATTATATTTAGAATACTGTTTAAAAAGTATTACTTACACACATATCTCTACCTTACAGAAATCCATCACCTTCCAACCATTCTCATTTTCTCGACACCCAAAGCCACCTGTTATTACCATCCCTTTTTTGATCGCCTATCCAACCACTTAGGTCATCCAACACAATCAATCTGAAGCTTCTACTAACCTCATCCAAAACATCATTCAGATTATCCCAGAAATTCGCACTCTCTTCAACATTACCTTCAGATGGACCATATGTCACGACCACACATACCTTGACCTTTTGAAACTTAAATTTAAACCATTAGCAATTTTCTGGTAACTCACATAAACAATATTACCATAGCTCTGAACCACAGTCACTCATCAGAATTGCATTCTTCTCTCCCCTCTCATTCCTTTCCACACCAGCACATACACATTTCATCCCACACCACACCACACCACACCACTCCACTCATTTTCACAGTTTCCTTTCATCTTTGCTTCAATCACAGCGAGCAAATCAAAGTAGCCCTTTCTAAAAACATCCAACCCTCTCCTCTTCTCCTAAAACATTTATTCCACTGACATTACTATGTACCCATACGATTTACACATTTTCGCCGAAAGCTAGAAGGTTGCTTAAGGCGATCACGGCTTCTCCGAGGCTGCATTAGCATTCCTGGCAAAAGATAAATGGTAGTGGGCAGCCAACCCGATACCACTGTCCTTTTAGTCACCTGCTACGATATGCAGAACGTACGTTGTAGGCAATTCTTTCTTCCCCCATATATATATATAATATATATATATAATATATATATATATATATTATATATTATATTATATATATAATTTATATATATATATTAGGGATGGCGGATAGTGTGGATGTAGCCGGATAGCCGGAACCGGATATCCGCTGAAAGTTAACGGATATCCTGCCGGATATCGGATAATTGAATTAGCGGATAGCCGGATACCGGATATCCGCAGTCTGTTATATAGCGTCGGGCGGGGTGACCTAAATAAAAAAAACTATAATTTTTTTCTCATCGTGGTATGTACTACAAGTTTTATTTAGATTATCTTTAATTCTAGAGATTTATATGTTAAAAAAATAAAAATTATGTCATAAAATGTCCTTAAATAGGAATTTCACATTTTGAAAATGCGAGTTTTTTTTTAACTGTTTTAAATGGAAAAGTTATGGACAGATTTAATTATATATTTTTTCAGTGTATACAGTTGAGTATGTAGCTTTAAACTGGAAAACTAAATTTTTTGTTCCTAACAGTGCATAGTGGTTAATCGCTGGGCCTAACTTGGCATTCATCCCCCATAAAAATTGATGATGGGGTGAATTGGGCCACATTGT
>JABUQX010075273.1:27500-33471 GCA_015478945.1 Trachelipus rathkii | reverse complement strand
AAAGAGATGTGTGGGGTTAGGCCCCCTTAGAAGAAGAAAACAAAAGAAGACTGTATTGAACTAAGGAAAGCCGGTTTCGGTTTTGAAAGATTGCGCCAGAACGTGTATGAGATGTGGTTACAATCCTAAGGATTTGGGAGGTATCAGGAGCAACTGGAACCTACGATGTTCTAACTGGAGAGAAAAAAGGGAAACTCTACGGTATCAGGTTCAGAAGAGTTTTGTCAGTCAGTAATAGATAGATTAAAACATAGATTGAAGTGGGGGTGAGGAGAGGGAGAAACACCCATCTACAGAGTACTCTGTGAAGATGCATCGATTGTATCGTTCGGACGTATCACAAAAGGGTATGTGAGCAAGTTAGAATATGACAAAAGGGCTACAAAGGCAATACGCTACTAGACGAATGTAGATGGAAAAAGTATAGATCCCTTATTGGAAAAATGAACTGGGCAAGTTAACACACTCGTCCAGATCTGGCTTACCCAGTGAGTCATATGAGCAGATACTGCAAAAGTGGAACTACCGAGATATGAGGAAACTCATAGGCAATGCTGTCATTTGTAAAAATGAGAGTTGGGAGATACGGATACAGAATCTCAAGGGAAATTTAAAGATTGTTGTCTATACGAACGCGTCTATGAGGAAGGTGATTGATGAAGACCCGGGGAGTCCCCAAATTGGATATATTGTGAGCCTGGTAGATGAGTTAGGAAAAAGTACCCAAATTTTTTGGAAATCACAAATGGAGAAAAGGAAAGCAAGATCTATGATTTTTTTGGAGACTTTTAGTATAGTTTTTTTAATCCTGTGAAACAGGAGCATACTATGTGCAAGAAGCCTCTTCCTGTTTCCGAATAAAATAATTAACGACTTTTGGTGGTATACCAAAAGAAGGAAAGATTTAAAGACTTTTATTTCATTGATTATATTGTTTTTTAAATTCTGGTATTAGGATATGCGGAAACCACTTGGCATTTATCCTGGTACATATTACTTGACCTTCTAAGACCTTGATGGGACGGAATAATAAGCTATTTCCACTTATTCTACTTGTTTCTAAAATATGTATTGAGCCATAATCTATTATATTCGTGTAGTATACTTCAAATGCATAGATTATATACCAAGTTTCAAAACAAAAAAAACGCTTAAATCTTATTTAATTTTAATTTAATGTTAGGGTATTTTTGTATATTTAATACGGTTTAATTTTGTATTCGCTTATTAACTGATTGGAGTCTTGTGTGGTTATAATTATGACATATACGATAATACAATTGGTCAGAATTCCTATCCCCTGATCTATAACTAATTACTTATTTTTTATTGAATGATTTTGATTAGTAGGCATTGAGTGAAGATGAGTTTGAATTACTAGAAGAAATGTTATTTATGAGAGTCAAAATTTGCAAACAGTTTCCATTTAATCGGAGAATATGTAAGATTTTTAAATAATTTAATTCAAAATTATAACCCCATACATCTTTTATGTTTTTAGTACGCTAAATAAACTTACTATTATCATAAGTAAGAATTTGAATTCATATCCATTTATTCATATTGAAAAGAAATTTATAGCTATTTCTTAAATAAATAAATACACACACACACATGCTTCTTGTTCCTCGATTTGGTGTACAAAACATTCCATTCTCTAAACTCATGTTAGCAATTTACACCACAAGACTTCTTATGATTAGTTTTTAATAACATTGGAAAATAATCTTATCTTAATATACTAAAAGTTTATTTTCAATAATAAAATGGAGCCAGGAATAATCGTAAATATATTTTATTATCTTCTCTTTCTAACATGACTCATCTTCAGCTAGGATTCGTGCTTTAGATAATTAATACGTTACCTAGTAGATGCAGTTCCTCCATTCCCTTATTTTCCTCACTTTATTACTTCTTTTCACACGCTTTGTTAAACTTAATTAAATTTATTTATATATTTATTTTTACTTTATGTGAGTTTAATCTTTATGAATAAGGAACTGGACAAAATTAGAGAATGCCCCGAAGAATGGGTTTTCTATTAATATAACATATTATTATTAGATTATATTGAATATTCTAATACAAGTATAATAATATCATGCTATTACTTGCGTATAGTAAAAGGGCTAAACAATGAGAATGAGATAGGTAAGTTAGCATGCACGACCAAAATAAAGAGAAACTTTTTCTGTGTAAGCCTCTTTCACTATTTAACTTAATCATTAAATATATAATACATTTTAACTAAATCATATTGACGCAAAATAGTTAATTAATTTATAGATACTACCAAACCTACTAATATCCTAATCGGACTCTCTTCGCGTGAGTAGAATTACTCGGTTAATCGTACGTATATATTAATCTTTAATAATTGGTAATTAAAAGTGAGCCATGAGTATAGCATCAGTTACTATACACTTATAGGCTATCTTGAAAGGTCAATTAAAACTTAAACAACGTAAGTAATGAACTTAGGGTGAGTTTTCATTTCTTCACTAGGAATATTCACTTAAATCATACATCACCTAGTATAGTGATAAGGGCTAATAATAAAAATTAATTCTAAAATAAATGGGCAATTTACTTAATGTGTACTTGATATTACATAATATAAACATAAGATTTACACGTAGGGTGTTTTTACACGAATTAATTATGTGGAGATTACAAAATTTGGTATAAAATCACTATATCTTAGCTTGACCATTATCTATAGACTTTGTCTTAGAGATCAAAAGTTACGCCGTAAGATTTCCTAATATTAAGTTTACTGAAGGTCAATGTATCTCTCTCACAAGGATGTTCAAGGAATGATTAATGCATGTGAATATTGGTGTTTATGTTCAGTAGATGTAAATTGTGGTATTTAATTTATTATTATAATTAATGTATTATTATTATATTATTTTAAGTTATATTATATATTATGTATTGCCTAATTTACTTTTTTAGCCATTCAATTACTAAATTATCTAATTATTTTATTATTAATGCTCATCACTTTAATATCTATTTATCATATTTACATTACTTATTTTATTATTAATAATATATAGTATATGTATTTTTTATAATGTTAATCATATTTATTATTATATAAGATTTACTTTTTCTTATATCAATATAATATAATATTATTATTTCAGTTAATTATTATTATATATTATATATATAATTGATGATTTCATTTCAACTCTTAATGAAAATATAAAGATGATATTTGATTATATAAATGATACTCATTAAAAAAAAATAAATATATATATTTAAATAATTTTGATTACTATTAGTGATATATATTTTATGCTAGTCATGTATTATGCATTTCCTAGGTTCGTGAGAGATGTTACTCTATTGTGTATTTACCTTATTTAATTTCCTTGTACCTATTATGTAGAGTAGATAAAGTTTAAATGTATTTCGATCTATAAGATGAGATGATGGATATATTGATTGTTGACTCTCAAGTTATTATCCGTTCATCTCATATAGTTAGAATACATTAGAAGTGCTATTATATTTTATTTTACCTTATTTATTATCTCATTTATTTATTTTATATTATTATTAATTTATATTATATTATATCTTTTACTTTATTTCTCACTTTTATTTATATATTGGATGTAATTAAGTTAAAGTAATTAGTTATAATATGGAGTGAGTGTTGTAAGAAGTCCTATTTATCCTTTTATAATAAATTTTATTTATTATCTATTTTATTTTATGATATAGTATGAATTCTCTCTTATTATTATTATTATTATTATTAATTATAGTTAATTATTGATTATGTGTAGTTATATGTATTTATTGTGTTTAGCTCTAGTTTTAAATTAGACTTTTTACTTTTATTCTTAGAAAGTATTGATTATTATTATTATTATTATTATTATTATATTATTAGTATTATTATTATTATTATTATTATTATTATTATTTTTTTTATTATTATTGTGACTTGTTATTATTCTTATCATACTTCTTTTTAATTATATTCCTTCTCCTGTTCGTATTTATTACTATTATCATAGTAATCATTATATAATTTTATAAGTCAAATAATATATTTTGTATTATTAGGTAATTAATATTGTTTGAGTTTTCAAATTCGCCTTAATTTACTTTTCATAAGTTTATCTATGAGTCATGCGCGAGTGGTTAACTCTTATGAACTTTTTAGTATAATTTAGCTTAATTCAAAATTATATTAGTGCGTCTCGGAGCACCACAAATGTAATAAATATTGCTAGAATAAATTAAAATCACCATAGCGATAAAAAAAGATTGCATATAAAGTAATCATTTAGGTGCGTCCAATACTTTATCTCTATAATAAATATCGATAAACAGCGAATCGTCATACTCTCACTAATATCAATGCAGCAGTGAGTTGCACACATATTCAAAGAGGACAAGAGACCTGAGTTAGAGTCTCCTGTGTGTGCTATTATTATGAGTTACTAATCTCTCACGTCTATCTCACAGAATTGATTCTTCATTAAGGTGCTAGACAACATCGTAGTTCAGCTCTCTGTACGCTATCGTATGAAGTACAACCAGTAGATGATTGCAGAGTGTCAGTAGTTCTGTTTTCGTTGACATGGTCTCTATACTCATATAAGTCTATTGTTCATGGTGAATACTAAATGGAGTAAAGGAACACTACAATCTGGTAGTTTAACTTAGTTTTAAGGACAGAGACTGAGCTGTGTAAGTGGGTATGCGTGAAGAGTGAATAGTTGGACCTCCAGTAGGTTGTAAGGAAAGAGGTGACTTAAATAGAGCAGATCCAGAAGTTTAAAGGTGATATTGAATGCAGACGGAATAATCGATGTGTGGAAAGAGTAAAGTAAAGTTGATGAGTGTGTTGTATAGACTCGCCCTAGTTTTCTTGATGGATTTTGAAACACACCCTGCAGGTTGATGAGCTTTGAGTTAGTTTTGTATTGGTGTAGCATAAAGGTTATCTATGTAAGTCGATGTACTATATGTTAGGTAATCACGGTATGTATTGGGAGTTCGTTAGGTAAAAAGGAGGAGTGGATGAAAAATTACGGAAGTTGGAATGAAAGTATGCCGAAAGAGAACAGAGGGATAGAGTATGACAATTATTTGAGTACTTCTATATTAAAAGAAAGAATGGTGAATCAATGAGGGAATATGCGAACAGATATGTAGTATCTAGGATGTAGAGGTAAAGTGAATAGATTGTTATTAGTATATTATAAGTGATTTAGGAGTAAGAATTATAGAAATGGGTGTCATCTATTATGGAAGATAGCAGTATGTGTATATATATATATATGATGATACAGTCAGACAAATTAGGTTTTTGGCTTAATTTCATGTGAAATTTCTTTTCTGAAATCGTAAATTCACATACCTGTTTGAGATGCGTATTTGATATAATAACATATGTGAGAAGGTTATTTGGAAAGTAAATAGTTCACTAGATATAAACTCAGAGATATAATATTGCTGGAAATCGATAGTAATAGTGAGTAGTATGTAGTTGTATTACATAGATAACCAGTACGTATTATGCATAGGCCCAGAAGTGAAGGATGGTTTTTAGTTGTAATACTCAATATGCTATAAATTGATAAATAGATATGAGGCAGGAGGCTAGGTAGGTGATTAAGTGATGATGTAACATATGAGCCCATATGGTGATCTAATAAATACCACTCTCGCTAATATATTAATAAGTAGCTCGCTACATCCATAGGGCGTAGTAGGTTATATATATTATATTAATGCGTATATAGTATGTAATTGATGAACAGACAGAGAGGTTATATGGTTATAGGTTTGAGTTGGTAGTTGGTACTTAGGTATAGTAGGACTAACAAGTAGTAGTTATAATATGTATATATAATGATAGCTAGGATAAGATATATGAATTAGATGTTAGAAACGTAGCTAATAACAGCATGTGGTGGTATAATAATGTTGTAGGTTT
>JABUQX010075273.1:7500-10000 GCA_015478945.1 Trachelipus rathkii | reverse complement strand
CCAGCCGCCTTTCCGTTCTTCATATTTCTCAGCGCCACCATCATCTCCTCCTCCGTGATCAACCACTCCTCCTCTCCTCCATCCTCCAACAAATCAAACTCTTGCAGTCTCTCCTCCACTACGCCCTCCACATTGTACAAATCTTCAAAGAATCTCCTCCATCGTTCGTCAATCTCCCTTTGATTTACTATTAGAGTTCCATTTTCGCCCTTTATAGCTCGTGCCATTGGTGTCGAGCTTTTCCTATAATTCTTAGCTATATTAAAAACCAGCTTTCTTATGCCTGTCACATCTTCCTCCAACTCATTTCCAATCTTTTCCCAGGTGGTTTCCTTTTCTATCCTTTTCACTCTATCAGACTCTCGCCGAGCCTCTACATATTCTCTTCTCTCCAGCTCACCTCTCGTTTTTATCCATCTCCTAAAACATCTCATCTTCTCTCTTACAGCAGTTTTAACACGTTCTGTCCACCATGGTGTTTTCTTCTTTTTTGTTCCTCCTACCATTTTTATTCCCATCGCCTCTTCTGCGCTTTTTAACACCGCTTCTTTAAAGGTGTTCCAACACTCCTCAGCACCTTGCCCCTCCTCCTCCGCTGTCATGTTATTTCTTATTTGTCGTTGATAATTCTCTCTGCATCCTGGCTCTTTAATCCTTTCTATTTGCACTCTCTTTCTCATCTTTCTTGGATGCAAAGTAGGTTTCTTTAATATCATCTTACCCAACACCATACGGTGGTCTGCATCTCCAGACACGGATGGTACACTCCTTACATCTCTAAACATCTCTTTTTTATTAGTCAATATCAAATCTATCATGGATTTCTCCACATAGACTTCCCTTTCTCTGTTCCATCTATACCATGTCCACTTATGGCTTTCTCTGTGTTTATAACAGGTGTTCATAACTGTTAACCCATTCTGTAAACAGAAATCTATCACCCTCTCTCCAGCTCTGTTTCTCTCGCCAACGCTGAAAGCTCCTATAACATTCTCCACACCTCTTCTCTGTGTTCCAACATGTCCATTTAAATCTCCCATTATCACTATTCTTTCCGCATATGGTGCCCTATTTTTAATTTCCTGCAATTCCCGGTAAAACTCCTCCTTATCAGCCTCAGTTCTTCCCTGTTGCGGTGCATACACCTGTATAACACTTATACCCATGTGTTCCATTTTGATTGAAAACATCATTATTCTTTCGCCCCCATAATCTACACTTTCCACTCTCTGTGCCATCTCTTCCGTTAAAATTACTCCCACCCCATGTCTGTGTGCCTCTCCACCGCTGTAAATCAGTTGGTAGTTATTATGTATTGTTTTGCTTCCACTTCCCAATAGTCTGGTCTCACAAACTCCCAAAACATCCAGCCTCCTCTCCAGCATCAGCTCCACCATCTCCTCCTCCTTACCCCTCAGGGTTCCAACATTCAGGGTGGCCACTCTAAGACCTCTCCCAGAAGTATTTCCATTTTCAGGTCCTTTATCGCGCGGTCGTCTCCGTCTAAACAATCCGTAATTCCGAGGCAGAACAAGAGTTTCTTGAGCAATGTCACTTCGCCAGCGGCTTGCTAGGCCTGTCCTGGCTGCAGTTTTGGTCCACGGCTCCTTATTTATATATTTCGGAGCTACCTCAGTATTGAGGTCTCCCCCATCCGCCACTGGGGAGACGCGCCTGGTAGGTATAACTCCCCCAGGATAATATAGTATATATATATTTATATATATATATATATATATATATATAAATAATATATATATATATATAATATAATATATATATATATATATTATATATATATATTTATATATATATATATAATATATATAATTATTTATATATTATTATTATTATTATTATTATTATTATTATTATTATTATTATTATTATTATTATTATTATTATTATTATTATTATTATTATTATTATTATTATTATTATTATTTTATTATTATTATTATTATTTATTATATTATTATTATTTATTATTATTATTTTATTATTATTATTATTATTTATTATTATTATTATTAATTCTATATCAGCTTTTGTTTTAATATAAGTTTTACTTTTAACTTCCAATTCCCTAAATATTTTCTTCTGATTTTCATTTAATTTTCTTAATACTAGTCTAGAAAATAGTTTGCAAAGAAAGTAAGAGGCATATTTATATTTATTAGTTTCTGACCGGTTTCGTCCGTAAACTTCGGACATCTTCAGAGTTTCGATTCTAACATTTGAATGAATTATATAATACAAGATTTAAAAAATTAATTAAAATTTACAAATTAGATTTAGATTTTAGCATATCATATTATATTTAATTTAAGTGACAATACGTTGAACTTTATGTTAATGTCTGGTTTTAGATGTTTTATGTAATAAGCCTCAGCTATTTTCAGTTTTTGAGCTTCGCATGAGGAGTGTAAAATTTTGAATGACTGTGAGATATCAGGTATAGTTGTTTTGTTATGTTCAGTGAATAAATGTTCGTATATTT
>JABUQX010075272.1:0-33518 GCA_015478945.1 Trachelipus rathkii | reverse complement strand
GATCGGTCGTCAATTGTGAAAGGCCGTAGTTTAGTCCGCGTATTTCGTTATAATTATAGGCGACACAAAAGAATATCAACCAACTACAAAAATCTTATAACGACCCGATAAAGCATACAAGCGATATTCTCCTTTTAACCAAATATATAAAATAAGAGCAACTCACTCTCACTGAGTAACTCCCCCCCAACACAATCTTCTTCATCAAAACTCGCACACAAATCATCTACCAACACCACCTATCTCAGTGCCCTAAAAGTAAGATCACCCAACCTCCTCACCAACTACACTATCACTAAAATCACACTTAAGAGGGTCAGACATACTCCGCAGCACCATATTAATAGCTACCATGAACAAGAGGAGATGATGACTCCCACACCAATAAACCTGGTTTCAGTATAGGAACATCAACAATCCATCGCACCCTAGTACTACCACATCAAACTTACGCCTAAACATTCAAACAGTTCTGTTTGCAACTCACTTATTATAACCTCACTCCACCCAGCACGCAATTCATCGAGCTTATCTATCTCTCTCCAATAACACCGAGCTTATTAACTTACCTCTGAAAATCAAACTGAACCCTCTATATCGAGCAGATACTCATTACGAATTATCGCAAATAAACCTCCAATTCTTGTCCAACAATTCACAATGATTATGAATAGTGTATTTCCTCTCGATCACAAAGAATCAGAGCGGACCTTTATCTTAACTGACAACAACTGCTCACAACTAATATAGGTACTAGTAATTAATGTATCATAATGAAACATAATCATGTCTATTGTAACAAAAGTAATCTCCCAACCCATAACATTGTCATAAATTTCACCACATACTTTTCTATCACTATCTACAAGATACAAGAGCGATATTCATAGCAAAATACTAGATTGAACTTATTTGCATCTTAAATTACCACACTCATACACTCTCCGATATTCCCCCTATTCGAAATAATGGGCTATCAAACCAATTAATCCACCTTTACACGCTTGAGCAACAAACAACAGTGTTTTCTTTCAACTGTTACTCACCTTCCTCCTCTCTATAATTAGCTATACATTATATTACCGACACGATGAGCATCGCATAGAAGGAATTCGGTGTTTTTTGGTTTTGAATTGGACTCGCGCTGTTAATCATACTTGCCCACCGCAAGGTGAAATATTTACATATATTTTCTGGAAAATCCCCATTTTCAAATAGAAAGTGCGCACTCTCTCAAAGTCTGCATCCATCCTGGAATCCCTCCACAACACGGTAACTTGTTCAGAGTTGAATGTGGAGAACTACTTGTCGAGAGAAGGACAATTTATTTTAACAAGGCAATTCCTCACACAAATCACACCTCATTTCACCTTCTCTCCTCTATACACTGACTTTTCAAACACACTATATTAATCGAAATCATATTACACTAATTTACTGTCACTATTCATAATTTTAATACATATAATATAGAAAATCATAAACCCCCCCAAAACAATACACTCCCTTTTTTTATTAGGAGACACCATTACCATGATATCACAACCAAACTATCATATAAATTATGCTTTATCAAATTCCACTTACCTCTAGTTGTACAACTTCGAGTATACAGAACGCCCACCTCCTTACAGAAACCATTCCACGATATAACTTAATTCCCACGGTTGGTGTGTCTCTCGCGCCAGCTCTAAAAAACTAACTACACACCAAAATAAATTATTAGTGCTTACCCTTTACCTCTTATCGTATACTATAAGAGCCTGCGAATCACACAAATGCTAAATTCGACGCGCTCACTCTTACTTGCACATTGAACTCAACTTCACTTCGCAACCACACGTTTCACCACAAACATTCTCTCACACAAAATACCCCTAAATATTTAGCAACATACAATATCTTATGCTTTTCTCAAAATAAAAGTACTAAACTCATTCTAAATATTTATACTAAATAACACCCATCCAAATCAACCATACTAAAAGAATATCCACCCACTTATCAACTTTATTCCCAATTCTCCAGACTTTCAACACTATAACTAAAATACACAAATACAAAATATATCTCCTCTCGGCTAAAAGAACTTACTTCTCTATAATTATATTTGTATACACTAGACTCCAATAAAATGAACTCAACAACCATTCAAATATTATCATATAATATAATCTCTTTTCAAAATTTAAAAGAAATCAGGCTCCATAAACAGAAGCGAAGCTACAAACGCCTCCCATATCTCTATTATTCACATCTCTGAACAAAGTTATTTGTGTAGCAGAGTTAATAATAACCACTCGACCTAATAAGAGGTGTATGTAGTAACAGAACATATTCCGTGTTGGAAATATCTTTTTCGTTTTCATTAAATTTTTGTGTCCTTCTAATTAATCATTATGTAATTATTAAATGAACATGCATTCTATTAGTATTTAGATGGAATAATCCATCAGATGAAAAGAAAAACTTTAACGAGAAGTGCTAATAAGTCTAATCAACGGATAAAAATATGTCTACGATGGAAAACACGAGCACCTTCAATCGACCTCCAGATCGGAAAATATCTATAAACTGTCCCCCTATTTGAGTGTTTATAACAGTAGTCTAACAGCATTGCTACACAAAAAATGCTAACATTCATTGCCACCACGAAGAGCATTCCCTCACCACTAACTCAATCAGAGAAATATGATAATTTCATTAGAATAATCAAATTATTATTATATACCTATTATGCAATAATATTTAAGATTTTCACTTAAATCTCAATATATAAGAGAGCTATCATTTCAGCCTCCTTTTCTTATATCGGAACATATCTTTTCATCTATGCAAAAGTTTTATATATTCCTTAATACAAAATGTATTGTTCTTTTATTAGTATGAGGCATTGTGTGAACGTCTTTCGTGATGCACATCAATTTTCTGAATACCTTCAGTCTCGTGTTTACTTACACAAAATAACTAGGTTCACAATCACACCAAACTTAGGAAAAACGCAATAATCTTGAAAATAAATATTCACTAGAAGACTTGCCTATATTATTTACTCTTGTCCCTGTTCGGAGACAAAAAATAGGGTATTTAGTAATAAGAATCAAGAATACTGTCTACTACTATATATTTATATTCAAAACTATATATTGAGAAGTTTTTAAGATTGATAAGGTCCACTAATTCCTCTCACTACTTTGAAATAATAGATACTAACAAAGTTGGAATAGTTTCACAAATATCGGGGAATGTCGTTTTTAAGTATATTTATGTGTTAAGAATATTCGACATATTTTTTAAAGGAGTTAACTAAAAGATATTATTATAATATTTAAATAAAAACTTTATTATTTTAAAAATGAAGTTTCTTATGAGGTAGTTAAATACTATAAGGCCTATTTATAAACAGATAATTATTATATATTAATATTATAACAATAGCGTTCTCACTCAAATTAGACTTATTGCTAATTAAACTATTATATATATTAATTAATATATATTATATATTAATATATATATATTAAATATTAATATTATATTAAATATTTAAATATATAATATTATATAATTTTAGAATCACTTAATCACGTCTTTAATAAATGATAGTTAATAATATATTAATTTTAAATCATATTATATAATTAATCATATATATATAATATTCAATCGAGAATATATATAATTATATATGTAATTATTTTTTTATATTTTTTTTCGTATAATTTCAGATCATTTCTTTATATTATTGCACTATAACGAAGCAATCCCTCTTATTAATTATTAGTGCTATAAGCGACACACGTGACGGATCCATCTTTCCTCTGGCCTATTAGGTCCAATAATGTTCAACGTGTCCAATTAAGTTTATTATTGTTTATCTTGTTATATCTTTTGATAATTATACTAAAGGCGGTATACCCAATATTTATATTAAAGATTTCTGCCCATCACCAACAGAAACATATTTGCTACAAAGAGATTTCTCACTCTAGGTTACTCTATCGTCTGGTCTCAACCTTGCGAGCGGGGACGACGGGGCAACATATCTACCCGATCATCTATCTTAAGCGAGCGTTCTCCCCCTCTGTTCCCACCCGTCGTGCTCTTACTATTCTTGACGATCGTTGGTTACCCCTTAAATTATAAAGTTAAATGCTAACAACTCTACAAATAATATTGCAAGACGATATCATATTCATGATTATCAAGATATACAATAAATCAATGACTGAGCCACCCACCCCCCCCATGAATTATAAAATTATTTAACCTTATGCCACATGTTTACCCCAGTGGAGCTACTATACTAGTATATGTTTTATCCACTCTTTCTTTATGATGGAGTTTATTCTAGAATGAATGTCTTACACAATCGTCAATTGTGTGTTCTTGCATTTATCGAGCGGATTTAGATTCATTTAGAGCAACTAGGAAGCAACGTTATCAAATATCGTTTCTTAGGGTAATAGGAAAATGTCAGGCGCGATATTATATCACGATAGTAACATTTTATGTTCGACACATCATTTAAAGGAAGGAATAGTATCTGTTTAAAAATTACGGTTTAAGCTGTACTTATATCCATTGTATCACTCCACAACTCACAGTATACTAAATATGTCCCTTAAATTATAATATCTTTAACTATCTTATATATTAATTGTAGTACCAACTTATTTCACCTTAGTAAATACATCTTATATATATAATATACTGACCGAGAGTATGCGTTATAGCTTGAAATCAACTCACGCTCATAATTCTATTTCTACCGGATATTATTCATGAAGATAACTGCGATTCAGTGCATAACTATATTATTAAACTTAACTTGGCTCTTTTCTATAAGATTTCATTAATAAAAAAAAATAAACCTATAGGCATTAACACGAACAAAATATTTATAAAGAAGAGCCCACTTTTCTAGGGACCATTTGTGAACACGCATAGGCAATAGTATTATATTAAAGAAGATAAATATGAACAGAAGTAAACATAAAACAAATAAGATGAGCACTGAGTAAACACTAGAGAAAGATGAATAAAATTAGTAAACATTAAAAGCAAGATGAACACCTGAGTATATCTTCAATTCACTTCATACTTATGAATCACTAAATTACTTAGACCTTGTATCTGTAGAAATTATATTATTACTCACAAGCAGGCTTTTAAGATATACAGATGTGGCGAGATTGTGTACTCTTTGCCATAACTCCCATTTATTTTCTCAATAATTTTATATTAATCTTAGCTTTTTTATAACACGATCAATTAAATTGCAAACTGCTGTTAAGTTGAGCATTTCATTATACTGGATATAAATAGCAAATTTATGAATATAAAGCTCTAATATATTATCGTCATACAAATCCTTTGGTATGCAAAGTATATAAATTATTGAAAGAAGTAAATGAGCTGACTTTCTATAGTTATTATGAAATAATCTAATGGTATATATTATATTCAATAGTCACTATATAAAATAAGACTATTAATAAATAGCAAAAGCTTATCATTCTGTTAATGATCTTTTTTATTAACTACATTTCATATGTTTCCAAATTTACTTTAGCCGATAGGTTGTCCTTGTGGTTAAAATATAATCCACTCCTTTAATAGCCAGGCCACTGCTCTTTTTCGTTTACTGGTTGGGCTGATCATTATATATAACTAGCGGATAGCATGGGAGCAGAGAGATACAAGATCTGAATAATCTTATTGAGATTGGAAGCAAAAACATTTGAGAATAAGGAGAGAATGACTGAGAGATGAAATCATCGATAATTACTATAGGTCCTCATGAGAGATCACTTACGATATGTGACATGCATAGTAGAAATGGAAATTCGGACCCTTTTTCCGTGGAGATTTACGAGGAAATTTTCTGAGAAGTAGTAAATGAGAATCTAGCTGAGGTGAATAAATATTAACGAGGAAAACGAATGACATGAAGTAGTGATGTAAAAGAAGAACTACTAAACTTTTAAGTATTACAAAAATAGTGCATAAATCTTCGAAAGAGAGACGTAGAAGTGAGATAGAGGTTTTGTGAATTTAGAGAGAGAGAAGAGAAGAGAGAGAGCGGAGCGGACGAGATTCTAAATTATATAAATATCTTGTTAAAAATTGTGTAAATATATATTGAGATATAAAAAGATAGAATGAGAAAAAAAACGCTAAGAGAAAAACATAATTTTTCTAGGTGCTATTATTCGTTCGTGAGTGGGAGATGAGAGAGAGAGTGAGGAGTAGGGTAATGAAGAAATAACGGTGGCTTAAATTGTGTTTCAACCTATCGATTACACCAGATATATTATTTAGAATATGTAGATTGAGTATTATAATATTCTTTTTAATCAAATTATTTAAAAAAAGTTAGTAATATATTTAAAAAAATTGAAGTATAGAATAATTTAAAAAAATAAAATATTGGAAAGAATCATATTTTCTAAATAAATATTTAAAAAATTAAATTTAAAATATAATTAAATATAGAGATAATAAGAATATATATATAGTATATAATATATAATAGAAGATATATAGATAGTAATATATATATATATATAATTATGAGGATATATAGCGGTATATATATATATAAATATATAAATAAATGAATATATATGTAAAATGAAAAAGATAGATGGAGAAAATATACAGATGAAGATAATATTGAATACACAGAGTACATATATAAGTTATATATATATATGAGATATATAGTAGAGAGATTAGTAATAGAAATATAGGTAAGAGATATGAATTCTAATTTTAAGCAATGGATATTGGAATCAAATCTGAGGAGTTAGGATTTAGTTGATGCTGTCATTTCAACCAATCCATATAGGTAAGATATGAAGACCTGAGATGGCTTGTGAAGTCGATTAATTTTTTAAGAACCCTCTAGTTTCATGCTACAGTAAGAATTGAGTTAAGTATACAGCAGATTTTAGATATGTGTATACTTAAACAAAACTTTCATAACCTGAAAGATAAGGATGAGAGTGACCTAAACCAGGAGGGCCTAACCTAATATGAATCATCGATTTGCCGTAAGGGTCTTTTAGAGTCCTAACCTAATGGATGATACCGTAGATTCGATTAGAGAGAAGTAATGAAGTGAGGCACGGATATTAGAAGAAGATGATAAGAACCAAGGGAATAGATTGAATTAGATAGTATATATAATATAATGAAGTATATTATAATAGTAATATGATATATGAATTAGAGAGATATGAGAGAAGTATAATTTATGCATCTATTCATGTATATGTGTACAAAGTATGTATTTTATTAAATAGAGAGAAGAAGATATTGATATAGATATAGTAAAAAGGGGGATCTCAGTGATCTTCCTATGGTAAATATGGGGCAATATGAAATAGGGGAAGTGCCAAGAAAGGAAGTAGATTTGGAGAGAGTGAATTAAACGAAGTGTCAGAAATGAGAGTTAGAGTGGAGATGAGACGTGATAGACGGATATAGGGAAGAAACATTAAGTTATGCTCAACGCACCAAACGATCTATGAAAGACTGATATAACGATGCTATCAAATAGAGAGAGAGAGATAATAAGAGAGAGAGATATCTTGAAACCTGACTATTCAAAAGTGATTATCTATAGCAAAGATTTGAACTATACGTATAATAGTTATCGAGTCAACCAAGCTGTTTTAGAATGGATACTATCACTAATAGTATATAATTAACAAGAGTCTGACAGTATAAAATATGTCGACTCGATGTTAAAAGAGAGTTGCAACTTGGCATTTAATGCTATAAAATTTTCACACTAATTTTAGGCTCTTTTATAATTGATAAACACAGTAATTTGCAGATAAGTCATCTATTTAATCTGGCTATATATTTTACTATAATTCATTATTTATACCACTTGAATAAATTTATATATATTAATATATAACCAGATTTTTTCGTTTTACAATACATAAAACAGCTGTGAAAATAAGTTCCAAAGCAGAGGCATAGTTCTTCATTATGGAATTTAGACTCGTATTGTTAACAATAATATTTTGATCACGTTTATAATATATCTAATGGAAGCAACGTGGTTTAGGAATAAACAAAAATAAAAAAAAAATAAAACAAATGGTTATATACTAAAATAATATGTATATACTAAACTAATGTAGTATGTGAGTTTTATCATTTGGAAGAAATTACAATTTAAAGCTAAATTCATGAATGAAACATTCATTCAGAATCACGAACTATTACGCCGCAAATCTATATATTGTTATCATTTTTTAACGTTATCATTTTTTCCATTAAATTCAGTAAGCAAGAGAGAGTCAACAACAGAATTTAGGAAAATTACTCGTTTCAAATCCGTTATGCATTTACTTAAATTTTGATGCTAAAATGACTTAAACAGAACGACTTTTTTAAGTATTTTCCAAATTAGTAGCAAAAAAGTGGCAAAATCGAAAACGCCTATATCTATATATTATCTATAATATTATAGTAATATATATTATATCATTATATATTCTATATATATGAATATATATAATTAAATTATATATAATATATTATTTAATAATACTAATATATTATATTATTATTATATATTATATAATAATATTAACTATTTGTCACATATATATAGAGTATTAATATTTACAATATTATATTATATTTTATTATATGTCAGCGTCTGTTATAGCCGTCAATAATGGTATCTTAAAAAACTATTAAATGCTAACAGGAAAAACGGAATACATTATATTTCCCTGTGCATATGCTGGCCAAAGTTTGCCCTGAATATAAGTATAAAAAAAAAAAAAAATTAAAAAATAAAAAAATAAAAAAAAAAAAAAAAGGTTTATCTAAATAATTTATCTCAAAAAACAATAGCTCACAGACGAATAGGAATACATTTATTGGAATACACTGTTAAATGCTCATTAAAAATGTTAAAAAAAATTAAAAATTAAATAAAAAATATTATTGTAATAAATTATTCAATAGTATAGTATAATGATGATTAGAAGAAGACCTCATTTTAAGCCTTTAATTGGTTATAACTTCGTTAAAATAAATAAGACATATACTATTAAATGTTGCTTTTTTTTGTGTATAATAAAGAATACACCCAAGAGGAGCCATATACTCCGGCACAAGAATGGCAAGGAAATAGCTCGATGATTTATTCCCACAACAAATACACGGTGGGTCTCTCGGCCTATCCGGGACATACGGGAGGACTAAATTCACCCCCCTCTGGGAGGACGTCTCCAGACGAACACACCCGCTCTTTGATATATTTAGTCTAGAGTACTTCTTTTATGTCGCGGGAGGTTACCTCGGCCCCTCCCCTTACGGAGTATGCAATAACACCACACGGTTATCCCCCAGTGTATAGTTACATCTCACTCGTCGTGCATTCTATCCTCCCTAAGTGTGCACCGTATTATATAAATGCATTTAATTAAAATCTATTTATAAATTTAACGAGAAACCAATAAAAGTCTCTAAATAGGCGTTTATAATTATATTACATATAAGTTATATTCAGAAATCACACTTTTTTTATATGTTTAATTATTTTATACATATTTTCAACTACCAAATATGAAATTTACCAAAAGGAATTCCAAAAATGTATTCCTTTTTCGCTGTAGCTATTGTTACTTTTAGAGATATAATTTTTTTTATTTTTTTTTATATTCTTCTCTTTTCTGAGCATTTTCAAGGTGAGGAACAAACTTAAACCAGCATTTTCTAGCAATTGTATTTTCTCGTAATTTTTAACTGTAGTCATAATAGTCTTTTAAAGATACATTATGACTGGACTATACAAGGAAGCTGCTGGATCTAAAAATATATATATATTAGTTATTAATAATATATATATAATATGTGTAAATATATTATATTATTAAAAATTAAGCCATATATGATATATATATAAAAATATAAATACTTAAATTTTAGATATTTACTTGTTCATGCTATTTTATTTATATTATAATTATTTTATTATTATTATATAATATATATAGCTTTCAATTATAATAAGCAAAAACTAATCTAAATTTAAATAACTCGAGTTAAAAGTTCTTGGCTGGATTTTTTAAATTATACGCGTATCTCTCGCTCTCTCTCTCCGGCGTAAAATTATATATAATATTAGTATATAATATTTTATAGAGTATATTTATATATATAATAATAATATTATTATAATATATATAATATATATATATAATTATATATATAAAATATATATATTTTATATATATATATATATACGTATTATTTTATATTATAATATTATAATATAATATTATATATATATCATATTATTATTATGTATAGATATTTATATAAAAATAAAATATATATAATAGTGTATTCTGATACGTTGGAGTCAAAGACGAGTGGTTTCACAACCGGAAGCTAGAGAAAGAAATCAACTGGGAATGCTCATTGCGAAAGTTAAAGAAAAAGGATTTATAGCAAATAAAGTCTCTTCCAAAAGATTCAGGCCCGTATTATTGAAAATCAACTTTTGAAAAACGTCTTGTACTCCGTAAAAGTAGGCCTCAGCAATAAAGCATTCCTCCACTTGCTCACATCACAAGAAATAGTCTTAAAAAAATTTATGCTATTTAACCTAAACCATCTCCTCAATTTCCTTTAATCGGGAGCTACTTATCGAAGAGAGTTTTCAAGGAACAATGCCATCATCATTCTATCGACGTCAGATGGTCCCAATAGTTCGGTACAGTACCCTCTGTAAAATATAAAATACAAAATAAAGCCTATTAGAAAGTCTATTATATATTAATATGTAGCATGCATAATATATATATTAAAAAGAAAAAATCCATCATAATGAAATAATCTCAATATCGTTCGGACTTTATAAAACTAATACTATAGAATTGTAGATGCTGTTGTCCTTAAACACCATAACTTTATTTACTTACCTATGTTGTGCGGTGGTTGGCATAGCCCTTAGGAGCGAAAATCGTAGCCTACTCCTACGAAATTTATGATAAATTATATACAAAATATATCATCTTTATGCGCCTTCCTATGACACTAAAAATTTTAGTTATGGTTCCCCGCGTTTCGAAGGTTGCACGCCGCCTTATTTAAATCTCCTTGCAGTGTGAGCCTAATTATTGTTGATGTTTTGGGTACTTTTTCTTACACGAAAGTTATATATTTGACAAAATCATTTACATAATAAATGCCAACAAATATATAAATTAAATTATTAAACTAAAATAGCACACACTCTCTCCGAGAGCAAAATCTCTTGTTACAACTAAAAATAATATATCACTATGATTGACCTGCGCTGCCTCGGAATACTACATCATGGAGCAACTACTTGAAGAAGATGAAGTCAAGCGTTGGTTCCAGTAGTGCTACCCTACGTGACCTAAGGTAAAAAAAGCAAAGATTATCGCCAACGTATTTTTTTCGCTCGACGTTTCTAAGCTTATTCTCAACTACCGTGCAATAGAGACGAGTTTCTCTTCATATGGCGATCGTTCATTAAATTTGTTGTTATAATTTACATTAAGGAGGCGATTCTGAATGAACACTTGACGAATAGTAGAGTGAGTAATAAGGCGTATATCTATAATACAGCTTGTCTTCCCTCAAGCTCTTAATCGAGAAGTCTAAGATCGTAAATTTTTCATTTAGTCTACTAAAATGAAGAGCGGAAATAGTTAATTATTTTTATGATTTTAAAAAGTGTTGCATTGTGAGGTATAGAGATTGAATTTTCTGCATTTTTGATAAAATAAATAAACTGTTGACATGACATATTTTACCAGTGTATGTGCTTCGTTTGGACTTCTTTATATCTTCACTGTAAATGTTTCTATTGTGTGTTCTTGTGTCATTACTTGAAGTATAGCCCTATTACATAGGAATCTCACAATGTGCAATTTCATTTAGTTGCAAAAAACTTTAAGTGCAAAGGAATAGAAGCATTTAAAATAAATATATATGAATACAGAAAGAGTGCATGCGGAGTTGCATGATCTTTTGGACAAGATCTGCTTCATTATTTTCTGAAATGGTTTTCCACTTTGTCTATTGTACTTTTGTTCGTACTTCGAAACAAGACCACCATCTAAGGTTTCTAAGTGGCAACTCTCATTCAATCACGGAAAATAAGTGAGTTCTATGGAAATAATTATGATAAAAAATTTGTTTTCTATGAGAGAGAAAAAATCAAACATCAGGGTTAGATTAAGTATGAGTATATATTCAGGGACCTCGTGATGATAGAGTGTAGTTAGCTTCTTTGTAAAGACAGTAAAGGTGAATTCCATCAAGAAAGTATCAACAAAAGAAAGAATAAGTGTAGATAAAAGTAAAGGTACTCTAAGAAGAGTATATTCAAGACAGAAGGAGATTATATTAAGGAACCTCCGCTATTTTATATCATCAGGGAATAGATTTTCACCAAGAAATCTATTTTACGGAAGGAAGAGATCTTAATGGCCAGGGGAACGTATATATCGAATCAAACATCGGCGTTACACTGATACTTTTGAGCAGAAGTAAATGCAAGAGGAGTTTTTTTTCAAACTCGTAATCTTGAAGCTCACATTTTTACTTAAATCGCTTTTCGAAACAAAAACATTAATTTAAGATTTATATTGGATACTTAGTTGAAGAATTTAATTTTTATATATCACTCGTTTTTACTTGTTATATCTTTGTCTTCTAGGTCTCGTCCTACATTAAAGCGATTTTGCTAAGCATTTAGCTCAAAGCTGCTAATTATTTTTAGAGTTTTTCTCGTGTATTGTTATGTGACTTGTGGACGTCTGGAAGATTGAATTAGTGAAGCCGATCATTCTTCCTATTGTACTAGTATGTGTTCTCCTTCCATATGTGTATTTGACCATTGATGTAATCATGTCGGCTCATGAGCCGACTGCGGTATCCCGGTAAGCGTGCAGCCTAATCAGTGTGGGAATAGAAGAAAGTAGAGGAATCTGTGTGAATACAGAGGGTAACACGAGAATTATGAAGAGAAGAAGAGTGAGGTGAGAGAGAAAAAGATTAGAGAAGTAGGCAAAAGCAGAGCAGAATAGAGTGAGAAGATTTAGAAGAAAAGGTTAGTTTCATGAGGTAATAAGCTGGAGAGGGAATAAAACGACGGATCTGAAAAGAAGAAAAGGGAGCCCACCAGTCTAATGTTCGGAAGACTATATATATGGTTGGAGGTCTAGATGCAGAGGTGTAGTACTGAGGAAAACAAAGCTGAAAGGATAGATATGGTGAGGAGATTTGGCTGTTGGTGAAAATTTAAGAGAGGGTAAATGGATTTATGGGGTTTCCGAGAGAAACATGTTTGAACACTCGACAGTCTGTGAGCTCTCTCGCAGAGAGAGACAGGCTTTAGAAAAGGTAAGGAAAATAGTTTTGAGTGTAAAGATGTGATGCGTGAGAATTATGAAGTGATAAAAATATGTTGTTGAAATAGGAATTACATAAGAAATAATATGAGGTTAAAAGAGTGTTGAAATTGGGGGGGAAATTGTTGCTGTTTTTTTATAATCGCGCGATTATATAAACGGTGCACCAGTAAATGGAGCAGGAGAGCAGGCAGAGAAGTATGAAGAAAGATTTTTTGGAGTGTGTGAATCTTGGTTCTTTTAATGGAAATGTTTAGTGGAAAAGTTTCAATAGAACTTAGAGTAAAATAAATGGTGTTAATTGATAAAGATTTGTTATTAGGAGAAATTTGAATCGAGACCACCAGGATACTTAGTAGTGGGAAGAGAGGAGATGGGGAAAATTATAGGTCCATTTGGGTAGGGGAAAGGATAATGTTTATATAAGAGAGAAGTCATGGATTGAGTTATGTGAATGTTGAATTAGACTGAATTGATGAGTTTGAAAATACTTGGTGCAAGAAAAGGTGTGTGTAAAAATCATAAGTAGTACATGCGATAGAGTGAGATTATAGCGGGCGAAGGAGAGGGATCGAAGTTACTGGTAGTGTGATGTGAGATGATAAATATTAATGACTAGACAAAGATAGAAGCAGAAGTTACAATATTAATGTAAAGTTGCTCATTCAGAGGGGCAGGTAGGGGGTGATCTGATTCACGTATTGGTGGTGGCTAGTAGGTCTAACGGATATGGCAGAGGGTAACGGTTAGTAGAGAGAAGAAAAAAAGAGAAAATAAAGAGTCCAATCTCCATTAATGGTGCATAATTAGATAGACATTGTGTAAGCACACGATTATAGGAAGGGAAAGGGGTATTGAGATAGTGCTGGTGTCAGTGTGAAACGTTGCACGAGGGACGGGGATTAAACTAGTGGATGTGGAGTGAAGGAAGTTGTGAAAGTGACTATTATTTCAAAGAGCACTATTTTTGTGGAATGCGATAGCTAGACAGGATTATGTCGTAAGTAAAAGAGAGGTAAGAGCAACGTTTAGGAAGGAAAAAGGGAATGTGAGATGAGATGTGTAAGTCATGAGGCTGTGTGAAAATTTGGTGAAAAAGCACCACCAAGAGGGCCTTGTTGAGAGATGGCTCTGGGAATAGGAGAAGGAAAGCTGGAGGAAATATAGAGGGCTCTAGAGTGGAAGCAATTAGAAGGCGGTGGACGAGGGCGAAGAAATGCAAATTAATGATTGGTTGTAGAAAAGTGACAGAAAATTTGGAAACAGGGAGCAAAATATTCTGGAAAGAAGTAAATAAAAAAAGAAGAGAGAGAGGAAACGTGTATACAGAAAGAGAGAGAGTAAGGAGAAAAGGGATGAAGTGGAATTATGCGTCGGAACTTAGGAGGGGAAGATGTGTGGCCGGTGAGGAAAAATGTCCACTGGCGTTGGGGAATATTTTAGAGGAGTATATTTCCATGAAATGGTTCATGGTTTTGGCATATAGCTGATTAGGGCTCTGCCCGTGAGCGGTGGTGTTAACTGTAAAAAAATTAATCTCACTTGCACAATCCCCCTGGGGTTTTCCATGTTCATTTTCTGCTGACTTTTAAAATGTGCAATGAATTTAGTATGTATAGACCCTGTCTTTCAGAAAATTGACTAACCCATCTCCTCTATCATCGCGCTCACCACTTCCAAATAAAGCTGTTGACTTCACACCATCTCCTGTCTTCCTTATTCTAGCTTTGTGAAGGAGTACTCGCCGAATGTTACAGAATTGGGAGGGCAGATGGAGAGTGTGGAGGATATGGCTGTACAGTGATTAAAATGTACTCTAATGCTCGGCCGAGATAGCACACGTAGTTCCATAGGCATATATGCTGTTTGAGGAATCTTACTGTGTTGTTATTGGATATTTCCTTATATTACAAAACGGCGTAAAGGGTATTCGTCACTTGATATGGAGTTAAATAGTACTTGGTGCACACGATGGTACTGAGATAATAGAAGTTATTTTTTGCTAATTTAATTTTTGGTAGTAGGGTAAAGATGTATGGAGTGTATATTATAACAGCTGCCTAGACATAGATGCTGAATGATTTTAACGGGAAGAGAGAAATTGGGGTTGAGCAAACCGTCAACAATGGAGGATTAGGATGGCATATGGGGATGAGTGGATTCAAATGTATCTTACCACAATGAAGATTGCCTTTGTGACTGAAAGTTTAGGGTCGAAGGAACAAGGACAGCTATGCTATAGACATTCCAAAATGGGTGTTTTTTAGATCTGGAGAAAGCACCTATAGATAAGCGAGACTGAACGAAGGCAGCCACACAGTCAAATTATTGCGAAGCGAGCGAGCGACCGGAGCTAGCGCTGGAGACACACACAACAACACACAAAGAGAACACAATGGTAGTAGGGTGATGATAATCTAATGGAAAGAATTTAGAGGCCTTTAGTATAGTGAAATAGCAGAATGATATCCCGTGAAGAGTATTATAGGTAGGAAGAGAGTGCAGATGTTTTGAGGATTGGAGATGAGAAGGGTTGAGACTCAAGATTGTATAGTCCGCACGTTGCTTATCAATTTATTTATGGAGAGTGTTATTGCAGATAAAGGAATAGATTGAGAGGTGATGAGAGGGTAGAGAGGGTTGTGAAATTGATGTGATAGGGGTTGAGATATAGATGGGAACGTGAGATAACATGATATTTGCAATTTGCGGATGAACTACCTTGTAGGTGCTGACGAAGGATTCAGAAAGTAGTAATTGATAGATATTTGTTTAGTAGATTATGAGTGATGAGAGTGTGTGGCAAAAGGGTTCTTAAGATTAAAATTCACATAATAGTATATAAATAGGTATAAGAGTTTTGGTTTTAGTTAGTTTTTAGTTATACTTTAGCTAGTTTTTAGTTAGGTTTTAATTCTAGTAGTTTGTTGGTGAAGATATTTATTAGGATTTATTAGGAAGGTGTGATGTAAAAGTACTGGTAAGATAAGTAAAGGTTTTTCTAGAATTATTTATAGGGATGGATTTGTTAATGGTAAGGAAGGAGGGCATGTGAAGGTAAATGAGATAGAATCATATAGATAGGAGAAGGTAAATGAGAGCTATTATGTGAAGTGTGATATTAATTTGAAGGGATATATAGGAAAGGTAAAGTATACGTAAGTGAGTATTTTATTCACATTCAACAAAATAGTGTTAGCGTGGGTGATAACAAAACTCTTGTGCTCCAGCTCACGGTTACATATTGTGGATGTTGAAACATGGGGTATGAATAGCTAGGTCAAAGCATAATTGGAAAGGTTTGAGCATGAAATAGCTGACTGAGTTAGTAGCACCCAAAGACCAACGTGTTAGATGACCACCGTTGAGAGCAAAGGGCGGCTAAGAGCAGCAGACAACGGTCGGAGGAAAGTCGTGAGTCACATATTCGGTGGCAGGGATAGTCATGAGTCATCAAGGGCGGCAGAGAGCAGCAGTCACAGCAACGGGCTCGGGTTTGGATGGAGAGCGACGTCAAGGCAGAGCAGTCACCGCTGGTGGGCGATGGAGGTGGAGAGCAACGTCAAGGCAGAGCAGTCACGGCAGATGGATGGTGTTGGTGGTGGTGCTGGTGGTGAGGGTGCGGGGACAGCACAGGTCAAGCAGTCACAGCGAAAGGGTGGTGCTGTTGGTGAGGGCGCGAGGAGAGCACAGAGGAGCAGTCATGGCAGACGATGTGTACATGGTCACGCTAACAAGGTCACGCATACAAGGTCACACAAGGTCGTGAACACCAATTGGCACCCAACCAATGGCACTAAAAATAAATACACACACACTTACGTGCATACTTGACTTCGTCACGAATTTACGTACGTGTGTGGGCACGCACACATACCTATAATAATAGCTGGCACCCTTATGTGGAACTCATGAAAAATACCCAGGAAGGTAGATGGCACCTTATAGGTGCCAAAAAGTTACTCAGGAAAGAGCGGGGCCATAAAAAAGTGGCACTCTGCTTCGGCGCCTTTGGCACTCGGTATCTCGTACCCATCCCTACTGACCTCCCTATAATTTGTATTGTCCCGTATTAGTTTTACAAGGGGGTTTTGGGTAAAAGTACCCAAACCTGTTAAAAGTATCTGGTTTGCTCTTTACAACCATGTTAGATATATATTAGGTTTGGGGAACCATTGCCCCGCGTGCCAAACATGCACGTCAATTTTTTTAGGGAGCATCTTTAAGCGGCGTAACCAGGGATGGCACATAAAAAATCAATTGATTTTTTCAACTGATTTTTTCACTTGATTTTTTGCTCCAAAAAATCATGATTTTTTGCTTTTTTTGATTTATGCTTTTATATATATATATATATAATATATATATATATTATAGGGAATATATTATATATATTTATATATATAATATATAATAATATATATAAATAGTAGTGAGTTAGGTTATACATACATAATAATATTATATATAATATATAATTATATATATATATATAGATGAGATATGTTATTAATTTTTTTTTGTTATTTAATTTGAAGTAAAATAAAATTAGAAATAAAAAAATTATTAATAATAATATTCATAGCAAGGGAGCTATTCTGTTACAAATTTCTACACTAGTAAAAAAATGTCAACAAAAGGACATTGTTTCAAAAAACGTATTTCTTTATTTTCTATGTAATATACATTCAATATTAAAAAAAAAATACAACCTTTTCCCATATGTTGCTCTTTTCTGATTTTAAGTGTTTTCAAAGTCTCTCCATAATAGGAACTATTTTAAGTATATCTTTCAGAGCTAGGGGCCCGTAGGGGATAAAAAAAAAAAATAAAAAAATATTACTATTATCAAAACTTGAAAATAAAAAAAAGTTGTTTTACAACTTTTTATTTATAAATTTGCCTATACTACCGAATTCTCAAATAATCCAAATAAATCAAAAAATAAAAAAGATGCAGAAGAAAAATCCAAGAAAGAGAAAATGTGATTTTTTTTTCTTTCAAAAAATAATACCCCCCAAAACCCTGGGCGTAAGTTGTTTCAGTGTGTCATGGGTTAAAATACCCCACGGGGTTTGGAAGAGCGTTTCCGGAGGGACGTTGTGAAAAAGATAGGTCTGATTCTTGAAAAAAAAAAACAAAGTGCAATTCCTCATTAAGGGCTATTAAAACACGGGCGCCGCTCACAGGAATATTTCAAGTTGACTTTGAGGGCCGAGCGCCATTTATGGAGGGGTAATTCCCGGTCTTATTTTAAAAACTTGTGATATTAATTGTGTTTATTTGTAAATTTGCATTGCTATTTTAAAAGCATCATCTGTGAATACAACAAAAAAAGTTATTTAGTTCAAGTTTTATATTAGTAATTTATAACGAAGTTTATATGATTATTATTAAAAAAAACTTTTATATCCTCTGCCAAGAAGTACGAGCTCAAGTCATTTAAAAATAAAAAAGATTTCCCCCAATTGGTGGGACAAATATATTGTAGAGACATTCGGGGAGGCATAAGGGATTATAAAACGTAAGTATTTAATTAAATTTATTGAATTTTAAAAATTTTAGGGGGAAAAAAAAATGTTATTTATATATATATATATTATATAAATATATATATAATTATATATATATATAATAATTATATAATATATATAATAACTATAAATTATTATATAAATATATATAATATTATATATTAATAATAATATATATAATATATATTCATATATATATATTATATAAAATATAATATAATAATTATATAATATATATATATATATATATATGTGAGGCATTATATCATTTAATGTTATTAATAATATATTATATGAGATAATATAGGTATTAGTATAATATTAATATAATGTATATATATATATAGAGTATAGGTACGGAGTATATTATTATATTATTATATTAGTATTATATTATATATATATACCTTAATATATAATACATATAATAATATAAATATATATTAACTATCGTAAACTCAATAGAGTTTAAAAAAAAAAAATTTATTAAACTCAAAAATTGGGCTGGCAGTGTGTGAGAGAGAGAGAGAGAGAGCGCGCGAGTCATCTCCGTCAACCAATTCGCCAGTTCAAATGGGACTTATTTTCATTATAATTCTGCATTTTTGAAAACTTTATTTTTATTTTTGCTTTTATTTTAACATTTAATTATATCTTTTTTTTCCTGGTATTCAATTAAATCATTCCCAGGAGGAGGAGAATTTCATCGGGCTGTCAATATTATATATATAAATATAATAATAATTAATATGTATCCTCTATATTATATAGAATAATATAAATATAATATATAATATAATATATATATATATTAAAATATATATATATATATAATATAGTATTAGTATTATATTATATATATAATTATATATAATATGAGTATATATATATAGGCAGATATACAATCAATATATTATAATATATATATATATATAGTAGTAGGGTAGTATAGTGATAGTGCTATATATATATATAGATTATAATATATGATAATATAGTAGTGAGTGGAGTGAGTTATATGATAAGGTATAATATAATAATATGAGTAGTAATATAGTAGGTGAGGTATATATTGCCAGAGTCCCCAATTAGCTTGAACCTGTATCGGAAAAAAACATCAATAGACTACCTAAAAAACTGATACATGTTTTTGAATGTTCAGGAACCAGTATTTAACGCAGAGAAAAAATATAATAGCGTTATTAATTTTAGGATGAAATAACGTGCTAAAAAAAAAATAGGCAATCGGTACGTTTCAACCTTTAGATTTAAACATGATACCCATAATAAAAAATAAATGTTTTCCTATATCTTTTCAATAACTTAGGGTTAAACTATTAAAAAATCATGATGTATTATTCTCTGAATTTTTAACTTAAAAGAATAACGGAGTTTATTATTTTTAAAACTTATTCACCAAGCCTCACGGGTCGAGGGGTTGGACCCTTTGTTTGCCATGCATTGTTACTTTAATCAATTTAAAAAAAATTTAATTTTTTTCATTCCGAGAACTTATGCAAAAAAGTAGTTATTTTCAAGAGTCTGCCGAGCCTTTAATATTGGGGGGATGATGTCTTCAGAATTTGGAGGGAGGAACAATGTCGTACATCAAAAACCTATTTATTTCTATTTATTTTTTTTATCGCACTTCCTTTTATTCTTATTTACATTCCTGCATTAAAATGTTTCGCTGATTTCAAAATGTATTCAGTTTTTTCTGTAGCCTATCATAGCTTTTTGTTAGATTACAGTTTCAGCTAATCTTGGACCCCTGACCATTATATATATATATCATATTATATATATATATATATATATATATATATATATATATATAGTATATATATATATATATATATATTCATATATAATATATATATATATATATATATATATAATATCACTATATAATTATATATATATATATATATATTTAGGTGATGGGACGATTAATCGTCATCGTCATCGGCAAAATCAGGCATATTTTTCTCAATCGTCATTGCCGTCGTCATAGCAATTTCTGCCTATTAATGAGGTAAGAATTTTGTGATAATATTAAAAACTCAATTAATAATTAATAATAATAATTAAATAATAATAATAATAAATAATTAATAAATTAATAATAATAATAATAATAAAAATAATATAATAATAATGAATTATGATAATAATTATATATATAAATATAATTATATATATATATATTATAATTATATAATAATAATAATTATATTATAATATATAGTATTATATATAATATTATATATATATATTTATTATAATATATATATTTATTAATACTATTATAATATATATATATATTATATTATATTATATAATATATATATATATATATATATATATATATATTTATATTATTATTACAATATATATATAATATATATTTACATATAATATATAATCCAAATATATACATATTTAAACCTTTATTAAACTAACTAATTATATATATCATATAAGTCAATATAATAAGTATAGTAATAATAAGTACTACTACCTATATTATACACACTATGGTCCTTATGTCAAACACCGATAGTGACAAACTTAAATAAAGTTGCCTTTATGGTTTCGCCTTCTCGTTCTGCGTTCCATACATCAACCAACACTCAATCCTCCACGATAACATTTAAGAACACAGCCACCTTTTATCCGCAGTATCATAACAACATACTTATATCCACCACCACTCTTCTAGACAACATCATTACCAGATCCCTATCCCTAAGTATATCCCCTGAGTGTGTGGGGAGAGAAAGGAATTGGCGCTACACGGCATGGTCCTGCGTGTCGCTAGAAGGCGGCTAAGGCGACGGGGAGCGGGTGGCGGAAGAGTTAGGTTGGCTAGCCCACTACACTTAATTCTTTTGCCAGGAAATTTGGCTAAAAGATGACTCGGAGAAGGTCGTGATCGCCGTAGTGGCCTTCTATCTTTCAGCGAAAATGTAAGAATCGTATGGGTACATGCCAAATTGGAATGTCAGAGGAAATTAATGTTGATGAGAAGAGTAGAGAGGTGATGGAATATATTTAGGAAAGGGCAAATTGGATGCTCGCTGTGAACTGGAGACCAAAGGATGAAAGGAAAACGTAAAAAAGAGTGGTGTTGAGTGTGAAATGTGTTATGGTTGGTATGCGAAAGGAGGATGAGGGAGTGGATAGAAGAATTTCAAATTTCTAGATGGGAGTGACTTGTGGGGTAGAGAGCTATTATGGTAGATTTTGTTTGGGTGAGTACTAGAATTCTACTAATGGTTAAATTTAATTTTTGAAAAGGTCAAAATATGTGGGTTGTGACATTATGGTCACATCTGGGGTAATTGTTGAACGAATGCGATTTTCTGGTAGATAAATCTTTATTGATGTTTTTGAATAGGGTGAGTAGGAGATTCAGTTTCATTGCCACGATATCTGCCCACCCAAGGATTTTTTTTTTTACATTGTCACCACCACTCACGGGCAGAAGCCCTATTCAAGGAGGGGTGTAGATGAGCTACAAATGTTCACCTCTAAGCGCCAAATTAGCGAATATGAGCCACAAGACGCAGGCTTTAAAGTAAGGAGATTAAATTCAACAGAAAAATACAGAAGATGAAAGAGAATTCCACAGAAACAAGAGATGAGTGGGAAAAAGAATTAAGCCACCACAAGCGAACTAACCTGGAAAGGTTACTCGGAGATCGTTCAACAACAAAAACTCTTCGCAGATTACAGCACCCCTTGTGCTACGAAGGGCGTCGTAAAAGGTGGTGGTACTCGGGTGATAAGTTCCCTCGAGCAACCTGCCGCTGCGATACCTAATAGGATAAGATAAGGCACAAACGTTGCGCTGCAAATATTAGAGGGTCCAAAGTGAACTGGTAAGTGCAGACAGTTTATAATAAACCCTTTTGGCCTTTGGGACTCGACCCATGTCCACAAAAAGCCAGTGTGATGTGAAACCAGAGGGCAACCCCCGCCGAGAGTATTGAGAGCAGCTACTCCATACATGGGGGTGGGAGTGAGATCCTGTGCGAATAATTCTGGAAGCCCAAACTGTGCAAGCACAGGTAAAGCGGGGAAAAAAGAAAGTTCTCGGCATCTAAGCAGAAAACTTCCACTTCTTTTAAGGTTCGGCCACTTAGCAAAACCGGTTGTGAATGTGAGGTTTCCAAGACATTTATTGTTTTATGTCAAGGCAAGGATGCTTTATTATTTGTCAACAGTAGAGACGAGAAAACCGTCGAAAGAGAGATAATTAAATTTTAGTGTATTTGAGGAGAAGGAAGAATAAGTAAAAGTTGGCTTTTTAAAGAATTGAATTTCAACAAGGTTTGAGATGACCCCATCCGGAAATATTATCCAGATCGCGAGAATGGAAATCGAAAAAGATTTAAGACAGAGTAGACACTTCTAGAAGTAAAGGAGGGAGCAGAATTGATACGAGGTTTAAGAATGATGGGTCGAGTCAATCGGCATATGAGTGTATAGGTTTAGAGTGCTGGTGGAGAGAAAGATCGTTAATTAAAAAGTAGGAAAATAAAGAAGGAAATAAGAATCAGAATCCTAGAAAACTACACAGGTGGTATTGAGCAGACAAAAGAAGAGGAGTCGCTCCCGATCGAAACAGAACATCCGACATATGAGCGATTTGAAAAAGTAAGGTGACAAAAGTAAGCAAAAGAGAAGGAGGAAACCCAAAAGAGAAGGGAGCTTGGAGAGTGAGAGGGTGACGCGGTGCCATTGCGGTTCAAATGCTTTTGTATATGTCAAGCGCTACCAAGCAAGTCTCCCTGTAGTTTCTAAGAGAGAAAAACCATAAATCCATAAATTGGATAGACAGGAAAGTATATCGTCAGTAGACCTTCGAGCGCCGAAAGCCGTTACTGGGCGATGCGGAAATGAGTTTACCGATAGATCAAAGAAGTGGAGTGAGTTTGAGGAATGTTCCAGTAAGATGTTAAGATATACAATGTGAGAGCTGAAAGGGCGATAGTTAGGGGAGAATTTTCGAGAGCTTGCCGACATGCGAGGAGAAGAGTGGTAGTATTGAGACATAGAGAATATAGGCACTGCGGAACTGCAGCCCCCCCAAAAAATTTCAGAACTAAGTCACAACTACTAAACAGCATTTGTTATTTCCTTGTAACGATCTCTCTCTCTCTCATTTCTCTCTCTCTCTCTTCTCTCTCCTTCTCTCTCTCTCCTCCTCTCTCTCTCGTTCTCTCTCCCTCTCTCTCTCTCTCTCTCTCTCCTCTCTCTTCACTCTCTCTCTCTCTCACTTATATATATATTTTAATATAATATATATAAATATTTTATTTAATATTTAATATGAGGATATATTTAAATTGTAATGCATATTATTATATATATTGTATATGCATATTTTATATAGTCTTTTTATATATATTATATATATTATTATATATAAATATAACATTTTCTGTCGAAACAATTTATTCCATTAAGAAAATAATGGAAACTTTCAAAAATCCTTTTGTTCCGAAAAATAGCTCTTACGTATATTTTTTTACTTATGTAATTGTCGGGAGCGAGTGTGAGTCACCGTGATCGTAGCAAAATACCGCTGAGTTGCCACAAAAAGTGAATTTGTTCTTGTCTGATATTCTTTCCAGTTTCCTTTTTTGAACCTTCAATTTATTGCTTCCTTTAAGTTTCTCATTTTTGCCATTTTAACTTGATCGCTTTTCAAAACATTTCATTCTCATTAATGTAAATGTAGGAAAAATAATTATAATATATAATACTATATAATATATATATATATATTATATAAATATACTATTATATATATATATATATATATATATAATAATATATATATATAATATATATATATAATTATGATAAAGCAGCTAACCCCATGCACAAGAACCACGAGCCGCCACTGGAATATAGTTGAACCAGGGGCGGTGATAGAACGGAAGGACAATTCCTCAAAACTCGGATAGGAATGGCCATCCGGGCCACCCGCCTTCCTAACGTTCATAGGATTGAGGGGAGCCCTTGCACCCAATCAAATGTAATCGCAGGCAAAGCATATTACACCTGAGAGGAGAAGGAGTGTAGGAAGAGGAATGCCAGAATCTTCCAGGGATTGAGTTAGAGGAAAATAGAGACGGCCGAAGAGATTGCGCCTTTTCAGTTGGAGAGAATTAGCAGCCAGAATCATCAGATTGAAATAAAGAGGAGGAAAGGCAGATTACAGAAGTGTTATTGGAGATGTTTTTTGGCAAGAGCCAGAAAAGATTTGTCAGTAGGAGAACCAAAAGAGTTAGCCCACTTTCGTTTGATGAAGCACGCTTTGCTCGTCAAACAGTATCCCTGCAACGATTTCTAGCTGAAGTGTGAAAATTTAGCGGGATAGGAGAACGAGAATTTTTTCACCCCGATACGCACTGTCTCTAGCCTGAAGGCCAGAGAACAAGGCACGATCAAGCCATGGATTATGAGGAGAGAAAGGATTTAGTTTGAGAAGGAGATGGAGTGAAAACTCTCATCCCAAGTGCAGTATCGATTACAGCTCCACTCCTTATCGTTTAAAATCTTTATACACCATCATTATTCCTTACGGGGTAGCCAATTTGCTATCATCTGCAAAACTTGGAAACCTTACATTATAAGTTCCCTGGTCTAAATATTTATACCATATATGAGGAACAGCCGCTTGACCTAAGAAATCGTTACGGACCACAAACATGTTTCCTCATTTCCATTAATTAATACTTTTCATTTTCATTATTTATTATTATTATTATTATTATTTATTAATTTATTATTGTTATTATTGTTCACATTATTCATTTTATTATTATATCTATTATTCCATTATTCATCTCCATTCATTCCATTATCTATCTATTCATTCCATTCAATTATTAATTATTATTCATTTATTCATTATAAATAACCAGAATCATTAGACCGCGCGAATGAGAGGAGAAGCAGCTTTAAAGGAAGTGCTAGAGATGTTTTAGGGCCAAAGAGGGCCAAAAGATTTGTCAGGGTAGGAGGAGCCCAAAGGTGAGGTTAGCTCACTTTCGTGTTTGGACCGAAACCAAGCGCTTTGCTCGTCGAAGAGCTCATTACTGCCAAACCCGATTTCTAAGGCTGAATGAAATAGCGAGAGTGATAGGAGAAACGGAGAATTTGTTCCCACCCCCGATACGCACATGGTTCTCTAGCCTGAGCAAATGGCACAAGAGGAAACAAGCACGATCGAACCATGGAATTTGATAGAGGAGATAAAGATTTAGTTAGAAGAAGGAATTGAACCTGCTTTTCCCATCAACGATTACAGCTCCTCCTTATCTTTTTAAATCTTTATACATCCATCATTATTCCTTACTGCGGTAGCCAATTTGTTATTATCTGCCAAACTTTGGGAAAGCCTACAATTAAGTCACCTGTTTAAATATTTATACACCATCAGAGGAAAAGCGCGATTTGGACTTAAAGGAAATCGTACGGATCCACAAACATGTTTCCTCATTTCCATTAATAAATTCATTTTATTTTCTTGATTAAATATTTATTATTGATTATTGATTGAGGTTATGTTATTATTATTATGTATTACTTATTTATGTATCCTTGATTATTGATATATTATTATATATATTTATTATTATTATTATTATTATTATTAATTAGTTATTATTAATACTTCCTTTTTACGTGCTTTATCCCCTTTTCAAGGTAACACGGGGGGAACTACAGGAAATCGAACTAAGCCGGCTATCCCAAAACCAACACCCAACCAACGTGTTTGCAGCTCGAGTTTTAATTCTTGCCCCAAGGAAAGGTAAAACTCCAACTGCTACGCGAGGATTGAACCAAGCGTCTCTCGCATGGAGAGTCGGCGAGTAAACTCCTACGCCACGAGGGCCGTTTATTATTATTATTATTATTGATTATTAATTATAATTATTATTATTATTTTTTATTATTATTATTATTTATTATTTATTATATTATTTATTATATTATTTATTTATTTATTATTAGGACTTAAGAAATTCGAAAAATTTTGATCGCTTAAATAATTTCGGGGGGTGACCCCTGACCCCCCTGTCTACAGCCTCTTTTTATAATATTAATATATATATATATATATATAATATATATATTATAGTATATAGATATATTATATAATATAATATTATATATATATATAATACCTATTATATTTATATATATATTGATAGTGAGTATATGAGGTAGGTGATAAGGTAGAGAGAGAGAGAGAGAGATGAGAGAGAGAGAGATTTTTTAAAATTATACTTTTTTCCAATTAAATCATGTCATCGTCATCGGCATCGTCAAAATTTCATCATCGTCCCATTACAATAATTTATATTAATATTATATAAATAATATATTATATATAATATAGGTAATATATATATACTATATACGTTATTATATATAGAGGTAGATATTTTTTATATATATAGTATTAGTATATATATAGTATATAGTAATATATATATAGTAATATTATATATATATAATATATATATATCAGTGGCGTACATTGAAGATTATAATTGGGTAAGGCAGCTATTATATAATATTATATATATATTAATATATATATATTATATATATATATATATATATATATATATATATATATATATATATTATATATATATATATATTATAATAATATAATTTATTATATAAATTATATATTATATATATATATATAATATAATATATATATATATATAATATAATATATATATATATATAATATAATATATATATATATATAATATAATATATATATATATATAATATTTATATATATTATACTATATTATATATATATATATATATATATATATTATATAATATATATATATATAATAAATATATATATAATATATATATAATATATTATTGTATAATAAATATATAATATATTATTTAATAGTGAGTATATTTATATAAGTAGTATATATATAATTATATTATAATAGGCGCGGCTCGTGCCATTAAAAAATATTGAGGTTAGTTGCATTTTGCCATTTTTAACTCCACACAAGTAGTAGGCACCCTTTTCGCACAAAATGACCTTGACCCACCTACCTGACCTTTGACTGACTTGACCTTTTTTGGGGCCTTGACCCTTGACTGACCTTGACCTTTTTCGAGCCCAAATTTTTACTGACCTTGACCTTGTTTGGCCATTTTACCTTTTTGCGGCCTTTGACCTTTTTTTCGACCAACCCTGTTGGTCTTCCATGTGTCATTTTTGGCCCACGGTATTTTTTGGCCCACGGTATTTTTTGGCAACCCTAATTTTTTGGCAACCCTAATTTTTAGCAACCCTTCAAAGAAGTGTTGCGCCAGATGGAGGCGAAGCCTCCATCGTACGTATTACCCCCCTATTTTACCCCACCCTAATTTTTTCGGCCATGGTCATTTTTTACCCCACGTTAATTTTTTGATCTGTCTTTAGGGCTTAGCCCTTTTTTGATGTCGTTAACCGCGATCCAGAAAACGCGCAGCTGCGAAGTCGCGCCAACTGACCCTCCGCCAGCCCTCCAGGCCCGCCCGCCATGCCCGCCCGCCAGCCCGCCGCGTTTTCCCGCCCGTCGCGTTTTCCCGCCGCCGCGTTTCTGCCGCCGCGTTTTACCACCCGCCTGAACCGTTGGTTCAAATCCACAGCCCGTAATAAAAGGTATCTTCATAGCCCGAACGTGGCCTCCACCCAGCTTACACCTACACCTACACCTAGCCTCCTCCCAGCCTTCACCCAGCTTACACCTACACCTAGATTCCACCCAGCCTGTACCTAGCCTCCACCTACACCTATCCTACACCTGCACCTAGCCTCCACCAGCCTCCACCGCCTTCACCCCGTTTACACCTACATCTACACCTAGCCTCCACCCAGCCTTCACTCAGCTTAAACCTACACCTTCACCTAGCCTCCACCAGCCTTCACCTATATGGCCTATATTATATTATATATATATATAATAATGTATATATATATGATATATAATATATATATTATATATATAATATATATATATATATAAATAATATTTAATATATAAAAATAGGATAAAATAAAAATAATTAAAAATAAATAAATAAATTTAATAAATAATAAATTATAAACAATATGCTATTTATTCTGATATATTCAGTAATAATATATATTAATATATATATATATAATATATATATAAGTATATATATATATATATATTATATATATATATATATATTATATCATAATATATTTATATAGTATATATATATATTATAAATATATATATATTTAATTATATACATATATTTTATTTAATATATAAAAATATATCTTAAAATAAAAATAAATTTAACTAAATAATAAAATAATAAATAATTAAAAATATATATATATATATATATATATAATAATATTATATATATAATATATATATATATATATATTATATATTATACTAATATATATTATAATATATAATATATATTTAATATATTAAAAAATAATAAAAATAAAAAATAAATTTAAAATAAATAATAAAATAAATAAATAATAAATAATAAATATAATAAAAATATAATAATATATATATATATATATAGTGAGTAGTAATACTATATTATAATATATATATATATAATTATATAAATATTATATAATATATATATATATATATATATAATATATATATATATATATATTTAATATATAAAAATTCTATAAGAATAAAAAATTAAATAAAATAATAAATAAATAATAAATATATTATATATATTTATATTATAAAAAATATTAATAATATATATAAATATATATATATATATAATATAATATACTATATATATTATATATAATATATATATTATATATATAGTAGAGAGAGAGAAGAGAGAGAGAGAGAATATTTTGACCAGTACGCAATTACCTCTGCGCATGCTTATGCCCCTCCTCTTGACATCTATAGCTCCGCCCGCCTCTTTAATAGCAAATAAACGAATCACAATTGCGGAATGTAATAAGTACGGAGTTTTAACATTAAATTGCATTTATGACCTATGTAATTAGTAAAATTTAATTAACTGTGAATCTTTTGAGAAAAACAAATAACGCCAGTTTGATCTTTTGTCCAGATGGAGGATCATAAAGAAGGGAAACCCTTTTTATGGTCTATGTAATTAGGTAAAATTTAATTAACTTAAGCTCTTTTGAGAAAAACACGAAGACCTTTTCCAGTATGAAGATATAAAAGGATTATCCTTCTAAAGATGTTTCTTTAGCCAAAGTGCATTTATTCCGGGTTGTGTATTTAGGTAAAATTTAATTAACTTAAGTTCTTTTGAGAAAAACAAATAACGCCAGCTTGATCTTTTGTCCAGATGGAGGATCATAAAGAAGGGAAACCCTTTTTATGGTCTATGTAATTAGGTAAAATTTAATTAACTTAAGCTCTTTTGAGAAAAACACGAAGACCTTTTCTCATATGAAGTAAAGGCTAATTTATACAAGGTATAAAAGGATTATCCTTCTAAAGATGTTTCTTTAGCCAAAGTGCATTTATTCCGGGTTGTGTATTTAGGTAAAATTTAATTAACTTAAGTTCTTTTGAGAAAAACAAATAACGCCAGCTTTATCTTTTGTCCAGATGGAGGATCATAAAGAAGGGAAACCATTTTTATGACCTATGTAATTAACTTAATCTCTTTTGAGAAAAACACGAAGACCTTTTCCAGTATGAAGATATAAAAGGATTATCCTTCTAAAGATGTTTCTTTAAGATATAAAAAGATTAATAGGTAAAATGTAATTAACTTAACCTCTTTTGAGAAAAACAAATAAAATACTTCATAAATAAAGATAACCTTTTTTCGGGAAACAACGCTATTCCTGCGCTGTTTATTTGACTTTCATTAATTAAAAATATATTATCTGTTTACACGAATAAGGATTATTCAAAGGGATGCCCTTAATTATGCAGATTTAAACGTACCGCATCTTCGAGAGCTCTAAAGTCCGCCCCAAGAGGATGTTACTGCATGCTGACAGCCCGCCTACAGTTCTCCATGTAGGCTATAAAAACGGCTGTAGCTAGATATTCAGCATCAAAAGCCTATTTACTTCACAGTGAAAAAAGTTATCTGCTCTTCAAAAACACCTTAGTGAATATTTAAATTAGGTAAGTTTCACTAAATATATATATATATATATATATATATATATATATATATATATATATATATATATATATATATATATATATATATATAGTATATAATATATATCTATATATAATTATATATAATATATATATATATATATATTATAATATATATATATATACTATATATAATATATATATATATATATATATATATATATATTATATATATATATATATAATAATATATATATTATTTTAATTAATATTTTGGAGGGCTATTTACGTTTTCAAGTGAAATTTTATTTTAAGTTTGCGAACGCAATTTAATTATTTATTTATTTTTATTTATTTTTATTTAATTATTTATATATATTTAATATTTTGTGAAGGGCTATTTACGCGTGTTTGTTTAAAGTGTTAATAAATTAAATATATATATATATATATATATATATATTTATATAAGTATATATTATTATATATATATATATATATATAATATATATATAAATTATATATATATTATATATATATAATATATAATATATATATTATATATATATATAATTTAACGTTTTGCAGTGACGTTGCTTTTCAAGGTTTGAAATTTTATTTAAAAAATATTTATATCACCCAAAACTTTAAATTCTTTATTTATTTTTATTTATTTTATTTAATTAATCTATAATATATATTTAATATTTTGGAGGGCTATTTACGCTTTCACTGAAATTTTAATTTTTTAATTAATTATATATTATATAATATATAATATATTATAAATATATATATAATATATAAATATATAAATATATGATACTATATAAATAATATATATATATTTACCAACGTCTAGAGAATAAAAGGGATATAAAATATGAGTGTGGAGATATAAATAATATTTAATTAAATAAATAATATATATTTATATTATATAATAATATATATATATTATATATATATATATATAAATATATATATATATATATATATACGGTTAATATATGTAATATAGTAATATAATTTTAATGTTTTGTGGGAGAGTTATGTTTACGTTTTCAAGTGAGAAAATTTTTTAAATTTAAGAGTAAAACCCACAAATTTAATTTATTTATTTTTTTTATAAACAGAATAGTAGCATTTTAATATTTTGGAGGGCTATTTACGCTTTCAAAGTGAAATTCTTATTTTTTAAATAATTATATATATATGTGAGTTATATATTATATATGATAGTAGGTATATTTAATTTATATATTATTATATATATATATATAATATTTATATTATATAATATATATGATATTATATATTATATATATAATATATATATTATATATTATATATAGGTAGTATATATGTCATATTTTAATATTTTGGGAGAGTTTATTTTACGCAGTCAAGTGAAAGTTTGTATGTTTAAAATTTATATGATATTTAGTATATAGTAATATATGAGTAGTAAAATACAATATATAATATATACTAATATAATATATATATATATACTTATTATTATTATTATAATTTATTAAATATATTTATATATAGTATATATAGTCCTATATTATAATATAAGCTTATAATATATACTATATATAACATATATATATTTCATAATTTTGGAGAAGTTTATTTACGTTTTCAAGTGAAATTTTTATTTTAAGTTTTGCGGAACACGGCAAATTTAAATTTATTTAGGGTTTAATTTTTAGTTTACATTATTTTATATACATTTCAATTATTTTGTAGCTATTTCGCGCTTTTCAAGGTGAAATTTTAATTTTAAGAAATTACTATTAATATATATATAATATTATATATAATAATAGATATATATATATATATTAATATATATAATATATATATTATATATATATAATATATAAATATTATATATATATAATTATATATATATATATTAATTTATAAAATATATATATTTAAATATATAATAATTATTTAATTATTTTGGGAAGATATTTTTTATAAATTTTTAAAATGAAAAAATTATTTTAAGTTTTGTTAATCTTTCTAAATATTTTCAACAATTTTTCCACTTTTTTTTTTGAGTCGGCAAAAATATCAAATTTTCAATTATTTGGAGACGAAATTTACGTTTTTCAAGTAGAAATTTTATTTAATTATAATAAATTTTAATATTATATTATTTATATATAATATATATAATAATAATAATATAATATATATATATATATAAATATTTATTATATATTACTATATAAATATATATATAATTATGATTATATATATATATATAATTAGTATATAATAAATATATAATATATATAATATATATATTAAATATTATATATATTAATAGATATATAATATAATATATA
>JABUQX010075271.1:20000-27774 GCA_015478945.1 Trachelipus rathkii | reverse complement strand
TATTATATTATATAATTATATATATATAAATAAATATTATAAATATAATATAATATATTATATATATATATTATATAATTATATATATAATATATATATATATATATTTAATATAATATATATATATATATAATATTATATATATATATAAATATATAATTAATATATATATATATTATATATATATATATATTTAATATATATTATACTATAATATATATATAATATATATATATACACATATATATATATAATATAATAATATAATTTATATATATAATATTATATATATATAATATATACAGTCTTCCCGCAATGTTTGGAGTACATCGATTTTTTCTAGAAGCTTAAAAGAATAATTAGTCAAATGAAAGGCGGTAAGAAACACATCGCTATCTCGCTCCAGCGCACAATAACTCGAGCGTCATTGCTTAGTAGGGATGGCCAAAAAATATCGAAATATCGATTATCATCGATTTAATTTTCTGAGATATCGGCTATTCCCTATTGCTTAGCCCACGCTTTACTTCAGGTTCCTGTCATATTAAGTCTACTGGCTGATGAAAACCTGACTTAAGAGAAAAAAAAGCTACTTTCTTGTTTTTTTCTAATAAACGTTCGAAAAAGAAGAAGTTTTTAATTTTTTATTCTCAATATATATAATATGGAACTTTTATTCCTTTATTAAAAGATATTATTCAGGGAATTTATTCCAGTTCTGGAAGAAAATAATAAAAATAATAATAATAATAATAATAATAATAATAATAAAAAAATAATAATAATAATTATAATAATAATAATAATAATAAAATAATAATAATAAAATAATAATAATAATAATAATAATATAATAATATTATAATAAATGATAATAATAATAATAATGATAATAATAATAATTATCTCATCATCATCATCATCATCTTATCATATCATCATCATCTCATCATCATCATTCCATCATCTAATATATATATATATCATCAATCATCATCATCACATCATCATCATATATTTCTACCCATTATCTTCAAATTAAATAAATTGGAAATTTGTTTTATTTATTTAAATGTTGACAAGTGTAACTAGATCCAATGATGAAATCCCTTTTATGTGTTAATATATAACATATTTCCATTGTTTTTTAGTATTTTATACTAATATCTTTAAATATTATCTATCTCTGTCTTTTTCCTTTATCTTAATATTTTGTATATTTTAATCTTTTAATATTTTTTTATTTTAACTTTATATCTTTAAAACTTTAATAAAATATTCTCAATCTTATTTATTTTTAATATTTAATATATTATATATTTATATATCTTCATTTATTTATCTATTTTCTTTATATTCTATATTTTTATCTATTATATCTTATCTTTATCTATTTTATTTATCTTTTTATCTAATATATCTTTATATACTAAGATTTTTTTCTATCTCTTTATCTACTATCTTTATATATTTATTATGGTCATCTTGATTATTATTATTATTATTATTATTATTATTATTATTATTATTATTATTATTATTATTATTATTATTATTATTATTATTATTATTATTATTTTTATTATATTAGTTTATTATTATTATTATTATTATTATTATTCCTTTATATACACTGAAAAAGATATGTTATGCCCAAGAACACAGACTTTTACTATCTTGTCTCCCAGTGTGCGGCATAGCTAACAAATCAGCTATTCAATCAATCGCTTATCACTATGCAAAAACGCTTTATAAGAGTTCTAAGCGCTACTAGAAGCTTTTATGAATATACAACGCCTTTAAAGCACAATTTTCCAAAAATCAAAAAACTTCTATATGCATTTTATGCGTAATAGACCCATCTAAGTATATTTCAAGTTTGAAGTCATTTCGAAAAAAAATTATAGAAGTTGATACCAAAAAATGTCAAAAAATTAGGTTTTGAAAAAATGAAAACGAAGAAACAATGACTACAGACAGAAAAACACTCGAAAATGACGTTTTAGAGGTCAGAAATAGCTTACAGGTTGCTTTTTCCCCCATCAAAATGTTCTGAAAATTACAGAATTTTATGTCTCATTTTTAGGTGAGGCAAAATGGTCCCAAAAATCTCAATATTGGATCTCCCTTAATAAAAAAATAAAACTTCTAAAATATTTAATTTAAAGACCTTTAAGCTATTCTCTATAAAAGAACCTCTTACTTTCTATTATCTAACTTTTCATAATAATCAGATTCCTTAGCGTATAGCTCTAGAAAGTCAAGGCTAGTGTGTGATATAATATATTTAATCGAAAGTTCAGTAACTCATAGAGATAAAGTCTATAAGGCAATTAAGCTAGCTATCAAAGATAGTATTAAGTTGTCTTATAACAATTTTAGATCCTTAGAAGCTTTTATATTAAACTAAAAAAATCTATGAAAAGATGAAATATTGGTTGAAAATTACCAAGACTAAAATTATTTTATTGATATTATATATATTATTTTATATTATTATTATATTATATATTTATTATTATTATTATTATTATTATATTATTATTATTATTATTATTATTATTTATGTATTATTATTATTATCATTATTATTAATTTTATTTTATATTTTGTACCATAAATATATATAATTCGTTAATTATATAATTTTATGTATTCTAGAAATTATATTAATTGATATGCATTATTATTTATTATGAGTATTATATATTATTGTTGTAAATCTACTTTCATTTTTTATTGTTTATGTATTATATATATTATGAAAACAAATATATTTAAATAATAATTTTACTTATTTAATTAAATTAATTACGTAATTAGATTATTATATTAGTTACTTTTCTAGATTGGGCCATTATTTTATTTTTTATTATTTGTGTATTATTTTATGATGAACAAATATTAATTATTATTTTTATGTTTATATTATTATTATTTAATATTATATATAATTATTATATATAATTATTAATTTATGTATATTATATTAATTATTAATTAATTATAATTATTATTTAATATATTTAATATTTAATATATTATAAATATTAATTTAATATAATAATTATTAATTATTATTTATATTTAATTTATATATATATTTATAATTTAATATTATTATTATTATTATTATAATTAATTATATTAATATATATTTATAATATATATATATTATTTATTTATATTATTAATATTATTATTCCGAAAGAGATATATCTATAGTGCAATTAAATTTATAATAAAATTATTACTATTGCAAATTTAATAATTAGGTGTTTATTTATTGTAATTATATTTTAATTTAATTATATATTTATTATTTATATTAATTATTTTATTATTAATTATTTATTATTTTTATTTTTTATGAAAAGAATTTTTTTATTTTAATTATAATTGTTATTATTAAGAATATTTAATATTAATATATATAAATATTTATTTAAATATTATTATTTATTTATATTATATAATAATTATTATTATTTAATTTTATATATGATATTATTATATATATAATATTTTTATAATTATATATATATTATTATAATTATATTATTTATACATATTGACGTTTTATATATATAAGTTTTTAAATACTGTAATTTATTTTTTTTATTATTTATTTAATTTCCATTTGTTTTTAAGAAAAGAATTTTTTTATTTTGTGAAATTATGGAAATTATTTTATTAATTATTTAATATTATCTATATTTATAATATTTAATTTAATATGATATTTATCTATTATTTTTTTATTAAATGTTATTATTATCACTATTATTTGTAAAAAGTAGATAATTATGTATTAATATATATATATTAATATATAACCCGAATGTATTTTATAGTAGCACCTACCATTCAAGAAAGTGTGAGGTATATTATACTACCTAGTAACTGATATTTAAGACTATATAATATGTCCATTAATGATATGCCGTTTTACGAAAGTGTCTCCTCCCCTTATGTTTCTTGCCCCTCCTATTATATGACCCCTTTAGGTGAGGTTACTATATAGCCCTATCACGCTTTTTGATATATATATATATAGTGTTTTTGAACCTTATTCAATATGCCGCTGTTTTGGTAGTGTATTGCACTCTTGCCACTCCTTTTTAATCTTATAAGGCTATACCTGATAATTGACCTGATAGTTCATATTTTAATAACTTTGGTTCTATTACTCTAATTGTGTGGCATTATTTAATATTAGATTGTTGTAGTATCTTTTCATATTCTGATGTATTTGTGTTTGACAATATTTATCTTTGAATATTTTAACCATTTAATTGATCTATGTAATTGTTTAGTATACTAGTTGATTATTTTATTTTTACTTAGTTCTTATTCGTAATCTTATTATTATTATTATTATTATTATATCGTATTTTTTGCCCTTGTTATATTATTATTTATTATTATTATTATATTATTCCTTTTATGAAATAATAATTATTTGTTATTATTCATTATGTAATGTCATTGATGTATTTATTATTACTAATAAATTTTTATGCGTCCGTTGTCTTTCGATCTCATTAGCATCATATTCCTTTTTTCTTTAATATTCTGGGTGGATATTCAATTATCCTATTATTTTTATTGTAAATACCTCTTTGTCTTTACTTATTTAGATTTTCTATAACCTTTGTATCTATTATCTCTATCATAATCATATTTTCTCTAATATATTTTAATCTGTTATCTCTTTATCTCATTAATCTTTGTAAGAGTAGTATTGAGTTCCCGTAATTTTATATAAGAAATTTATTTAGTCTATAAGTCAAAATTATAGATACAGAAAAATTCTCCAATTTATTATTACTGTTCTCTGTTGTTACCTTCTATTTAATCTTCTTATACTCTTTTTTTTATATGAATTTATATTATCTTTTTCTACATTTCTTTTAATAATATATAATATATTTATATCATATTTTCATATATATCATATTAAGTATTTCTTCTACTTTTATATATTATTATTTCTATTATCACTACTATTATCATTATTATTATTAATTACTATATATTCTCCATTTGAAATTATATTTATATATAATTAGCAAAATCTCCTATTATTATTCTCATATAATATAATATATATATTATAATCACTCACTTTATAAATATATATAATTTATTATAATATATTACAATTATTATTAATTTTATCGTTATTAGTAGATATTTTTAGTCTTCCTATCTTATAGATATATATACTTCATTATTTTATAGTTTATATCTTAATAATTTATCTATTGGTATAACATTTTATCTATTAATATATTTATTTATATTAAAGATATATGTTAAACTACAAATTAATACTTTTTCTAGTGTCATTGATGATTCTTTTTATGTGCTCTACTCTTGGGTCATTTAGACTCCTATCATCTCTATTTTACATAAATAGTGAGAAGCACAAAGTGAACTATGTCCAAAATGTGTGTCGCCGAAAGTTTTCGAATGAAAATTTTACAACTTAAAAAGTTTCTCATAATTGATTCCCCTTTACTATTACTCTACCCTCTTCTATTTCCCATATATTACACACATAACATTTAACAACTCTACCCCTCACCCCCCCACAGTCTCATCTATCATACCTAATAAAAAATAAATATAACCAGAATTATAAACTTTCTGTTATAAATAATATAGGAAGGATTATTTTTTAAAAGCTATCGTCTTACCATTAGAATAGTCTCATTCAATAATATAATATATATTATATTAATATATATATTAATAAATTATATAATAAATATATAAATAATATATAATATTTTAATATATATATATATAATTTATATATACTATATATATATATGTGTGTGTGTGTTAGTGTTATTGATTATATATATTATATATACTGTATATATAGTGTGTGTGTATGTGTGGTTGTGGTTGTGTGTGTGTTTAGTTGTATCATATATTAATCTACTCTAAATATATATATGAGTGTAGTGTGTGTAGCTGTTCAGAGTGTCCGATTTGAGTTCAGAAAATATGGTTTACCTTTTGTAATGTACCTGCTACCTGTATGTACCTGTCTCCTAAACTTAGAGTTCATATTTTTAATTTTATCCATCCTACTCACTCATCACTCCTACATACCTTAACACACAAACACACACATACAAATACACACACACACTATTAGGCATTCTATAAAACCCACTCATACCTATATGACAACATATAATTACACCAGCCCTAGTATAATATACACCAAATCCACACCCCTCACCAACTCCACAATATAGTAATACATACCCCACTCCACTTGACTCACTACTCCTATACACCTACACCTACACACACTATGACACTTATACCAGTAAATCAATAATATACTAATATATACTTAATATATTAATATACCTACCCTATGAACACTTACACTCTCCTCACTCATTACCATAAATTTACCCATATCTATATTCACTTTCAAACCTCATCACAATACACATCATACAACATCACACATTCACATACAAATACACACACAAAAAAAACACTAACATTAACACACACTTACACACAAACATACACACATACACACATATCCTAGATACACACACACCAACCCTCACCAAACCCACATTAAGTATAACATTACACTCACCCTAATAGATATCAATACACACACTCTTATTATCATTACTACACCCCATACACCTACACACACCCTACACTTTATGAATAACTTTTATAAACATCATTACAACTCCCACACCTAAAAGATACACTTACAATACCCTCCCCATTAGACACTTAACACTACTCACCATAACACTTAAACCACTCTACACCATAGACATACTATACACTTACACTCATCATCATTAATTTATACACTACACTCAACACACACATCATTACACACACACAACCCACACACCACTAACACACATCAACACTCTCAGATAATTACTTAATATTGACCTCTGCTTGATGTAATAACCTCCAATTACTTTGATGAGTCACTTACTAACTAACTTTTTTAGATATGCCTCAACTTTGATGCCATCAGCTATTTGATGCCACAGCTTTCTGATGCTATCAGCTTATTGTTGATACTCAGGCATTTATTGATGCTACTCAGGTCTATTATGTAATGGCTATTTATTACCTTTGTGAGCTACAACTTTTTGATGGTGTCAGCTATTTATGACGGTAATATATTCTGTAACTCTTTGGATGCTATCTTTGAAGGTACTCTATAAGCTAATTATTTGATGATCTCAACTTTATTAATGACTTTCAACTTTTGAATGAATCAGTCACTCATTATTGTCTCGTAGTATCAAACTTTGGACGTTCATCTTTGACGTATTCACTATTGACTCGCTTAATAATTTGAGGTGGATTAATACTTAATATTATGCCTGCGTTAGTAATGTGATTGTGTAGTAGGGTTGTCCTATGAGATGTTGTCCGTCGTTAGTGTGGTGTGTCGATCGTGATATGTTGCCTAGCTGTTTAGTGCCAAGTGAGTGTTCAACTGATTGTGTGTGATTGTGTCGCTGTGTGTGTAGTGTAGTGTGCATACGTAGTGAGAATCACTGGACAATATGTATTTCAATAATAGTCGCACAAAAGTGTTTTATGGGAGTTGCCACATTAAACGTCGCCCAACTGAGAGTCTAGAACAAAACATATTTAGAAATGTTTTATTATATTAAAGCTGTTTAGCCTTTTGACGATACCCTGTATTTTACGATTGCTGCTTTATTCTTATGTGAACTAAATATAATACTTA
>JABUQX010075271.1:0-17500 GCA_015478945.1 Trachelipus rathkii | reverse complement strand
TCGAATGATTTCCACCCTGTTATTTCATTTTGATTTAACTTGCTAACAAATAGTACAAACAGATCCCGTAGTACAATACTGATTTGAATCTTAATCAATAATCCCTCATTCAATTTAGCTTCACTTAAACTCGTGAAAACCTTAGATAAATATTTAAAGCCCTACCTATCTTTACCATGACGCTTTGATGAAATTTTACTAAATCTTAGTTTTATATGTAAAGGCGCTAAAGTAACTAGGTAATTCTCATAAATGGGTGAATGTTAATATTTTTTTTATCCTGAATGAAATTATCACATTTTTGCCAGTCTTTAACTAATGTTGATTAGTAACAAAAATAAAAAAAAAAAAAGAAAAAAAAAAAAAAAAAAAAATTGTAATGCCACTCTGGAGAACAAGTAGAAGCCAAATAACTTTTTCTAGGAGAAAATTTTTTTATTAGAAGATAAAGCACCATTAACTTATTAATGACAGGCTTTTAGATGCGTCCAATATTCCACGTTTATTCTGAATAAAATATCAATTATTCTAATTATAGTATTAAATTCGTAATTTATATAGCATTCCTTTCACAACACTGGTATTATATTCAGGAAGTGACCTCATCTTCAATCTTGAGAGGCCGATGTTTCTTCTATTTCAAACAGATACAAATAAAATAAATTCTCCGATACAGCAATAATATTTCCCGTTCCTACCACAGCTGCAATAATTGCTACTAGTTAGTTCAATCCTTAGACTCTTATTCTAATTCAACCGTTTCTAGAGCTATTACTCTTTCTCTACCTAAAACCTGATTGTTTACTTAAACATTGTTATCCTTTCCAAGATGTTTCTGATATTTGCGTACATAATGCAAATATGGGTTACTGTCTTGAAAATATTCATTTTTAAGCTCTTGTACATGGCGACAATGGGTATAAATGATGATCAGCTGCGCGGATCTCGTATGATAAATGATGATACGCTCTCGGAAATCTATTATTACACATCTCCTCTTTTGAAAGAAGTCATATATCCAATGAAAAAGTTTAATCTTTCTTTATTTAGCTTTGCATACCGCCAACTTAATCATAATGCTCTTCTTTCATGAATTCTACTAATCTGTTCTCAAATATTCCTATTTAGAAGATATTTTGATTCCCTCTGGTGTTTAATCCTGGAATTCTTCCCATACTCTCTCTTCTCTCAGTGCGTCGTGTCAGTGCTTCGTCTGGAGGTCTCGCTCGCCTCAACTCGTCTTCTCTCTGGATATAATAGTACCATACATATCGACTGTGATGTAAGGTTAGCTATATATTATATATTATAGTAGGGGTGGTCTAATGTTATATATAATATCGAATATAGCTAGCTACGCGATGAGGTAGTACTAACGTATATATATATATTATAGTAATAATAATATATACTATAGTTTATATGATATATATATATAGTATACGTACGTATATATATGATATGTAATCAATGCTAATATATAGTGTGCTAGTGGGAGTGAATAGCGTCGCGTCTGGTATGTGAGGTCGGTCTATATGATATATATAGGTATATATGATAGTATATATATAATCCTTTTATAACATAGTGAGGTAAGCGGAACAATGTAGGTAACAACATACGAAACTAATAACAGCACAAGAGGCAATGCATATATATTATATGATATATATATATATACTATACATATACTATATATAGTATATATATATATATAGTATATATATAGTTATACATATATATAATTATAGTTTATATATATTATATATATATATCATATAGTATATATATATATAGTTCATGGTCGTATATAGTAGTAGTAGGGCGGTATATAGTATATACGGGATATGTGACTCTGGATCTGGTACTGCATAGTATGGTGCCCTCACTATTATATATATATATATATATACCGCGTATAGTGGCTGGCGTGGGTGTATGTTAGTAATATATATTTCGATGAGCTTATATATTAAGGATCAGTGATAGTCGGTAGGTAGCAGTCGTACTTAGGGATATAATAGGTACTATCGCCGGGAGTGCTGAGCGGATCGTAGTCTATAAATGCTAACGTAAGCATATTATAATAATATATATATCATATTATATATATCATATATTATATATCATATATATATTATATATATATATATATATATAGTATAGTATTATATATATATATAATAGTATTATATATATACTAATATATATATATAAAGTAACGAATCAATAGTGCATTAGAGAATTCAAAATAAAATTATTTTGATAAAAAAATTATTGTAATTAGAAAAATTCTTAAATAATATATAGCAAATATCAACTAAATCTATGAAAACATTACAAGATCCTTACCATATTTGGTGAATAAATATCGAGTTAATAATTATTAAGGTAACACGAAGTCGCGAAACAGATTGTCACACCCAGTACTAGTGGAGAGGGCTTGTTATTGGCTTAGATCCGTCCTTTGTTCGTCATTCATACGCGTCTACACGCTTGGCTAAGTGGTCAGATGCTTTCAAGAACGCTGTAAGCAGAACAAGCGAAACGTCAGGAGATTGTTCGTAAGCTGTGTGTGAGTAAGTGTGATTTCTATCGTTGAAACTTGCTTGTTCTCTAAAAGTTTTGTATTTATTTAAGTCCTGTTAGCATATGTCAATTAAATAGTTTTTGAGACTATTTTACCAAGTTTCTAAAAAAGGGGATCTAAAAATATATATTTTGGTGTTTGGAATTCATTATTTGATTGACCAACACAGACGCTTGATAAATTTAGACTTGAAACAAATGGCATACTCGAGCACCTGCACAATAACATTGTATATGCCAGAGGAAATTTTTTTTTCTTTTCGTAGCAAAGGAATCAATTTCCAAACAAAAACATGCTTTTTAAGCAAATGTCGAAACTCAGACTAACTGTTATTACAGACACTCTCAAAAATTTAACAATAACTTTAATTAATAATAATTAGTTAAGTAACAACTATTTATATTTCTAATTATAATGTTTATAAAGAGAGTAATTAAATAATTATATTTTTTCGATAAAGAAAACTAATTAATATAGATAAACTTCCCGCGTTAAAATTCAAAATCCTTGAAAAGGTAATAATAGATAATAATAATAATAATAATAATAATACAGCGATAAATATGTCTGCAAACAGGTAATAATGAAACATATATAATTGTTAATAATACATGGAATAGTGCAGCTGGCAAATTACAGTGAATGAGATGAAATTGAATAACTAATAACTAATAATAGTGGAATAACAGATAATGTCGCGCTAGATTAGCAGAGTGCGTGAATTTATTGTATTTACATGTAGATTTGCGATAGGCGGGGATTATATGTGGTGGCGCTATTAATAATATAATATACATTATAAATTATAGATTATAATTATAATTATAATAATAATACATCAAATAATATAATAATGAATAATGTAATAATTAATAATAATGAATAATAATAAATAATCGAGATGAATACGACTATCAATAAATCAATAAATGAATCAATAGATAAATAATAATGCAATGAATAATAATTAATGAATGTATTTATAATTTTATCAATAACCTTAATATTAATATTGAGATGGTTTTATCATATAGTTCATGATTAGACGCGCTATATTAATACACTATGATGAATAAATACGATGATATCTATAAGGGCTAATCAGATAATAAGTGTAATAAATACATGAATAAGAATTATTAATAAAATGGTAAATGAAAGTACTTCCTATTGGATAAATTAATAATAATAAATAATAATAATAATAATAATAATAATATAGATAAATAATATTAATATAATAAATAAGAATGCAAAACTAACCGAGTCGTATCCGAGAGTGACATCATAGAAGAATAAAATAAGTAATAGCGATAAGAATATAGAAGTACATATTAAATATTAATTATTAATATTAATATTAATATTAATATTAAATATTAATATTAATATTAGTTTTTAATATTAATATTAATATTAATATTAAATATTATAATGTAATATTAATATTACTAATTACGATATTTAAATAATAATAATAATAATAATAATAATAATAATAACTAATAATAATCATAATACATAATAATAATAATAATAAATAATAATAATAATAATAATATAATAATAATAATAATAATAATAATAATAATACATAATAATAATAATGAAATAATTTTCAAAATGTAATGCTATCAATAATCTTGAAGAAAAATCCAACAGATCCTGACAAATGTTATTACAGAAAAGTGAAAATAGTATTTATTTGAACAATGTCAAGAAAGATTCCAATTATTACTTTAAGTATTCTAGTTCGAATGTAGATATTACTCGTCGTGTGCTTAATTTAAGAAAATAGTCTCATGATTCTACTATAATGATTATATTAATGTGTTTCATAATAGGTGAAAATAAATAAAATTATTGACTCCAAATTAACCAATTTCAATAAGATAGTTTAGCAAAAGTGTTATAATGATGGGTTTACTTGTTTTTATGGAACTTGAGACAGTAACGACTAACGAAATCGCATATCTAAATTAATTAGGTTAAACTTAGAAATCAACAATATCCCAGTATATCTCATGTACAGCCTTCGTTTAAGACTTTGTCCAGATTGAGGGACAATGTTTATAATCTTATTAGATATACATTGCTATATTATATTCATATTGGTAATATAATCATATAAAATCAACACAACCCACCTTAAACTTTTAAATAAGCAAGGATCCTTTGGTGAACTGAAAGCCTTGGAATGAACACTATAAAGAATTTCGAGAGTAGAAAAGGATGTTCGAAGCTCCTCCATCAGCCATAATAAAGTTTGACATCCTTCTGTAAATTTATAAATTGTATTTAATATAATCTACTTTAATAGGGCTCATTGCTGTAAAAGGAAGAAGAGTAAATTGGAAAAAGAAAATGAAAGCTTTCGTAGCATGTTGCGAGGTATCAGGTTGGTGCCGATCTCCAATTCTTTAGCCTTCAGCCGGAAGTAGTCAGACGCCAACCTACTTTGCGAATCCAACTATCAACGTGATTAACTGAAGGGAAGAAACGTTCGTTGGAACTAATTTTATCTTCCGTAATGGAAAAAAAATATTGAGTAAGCCCTGGAACACGAGCGGGATTAGATTGGGTATACCTCTCACTTGCCAGCGATAAAGAAACCGACCACTACTCGTCCCAAATTGTAAAAAACTAGAAGAAAAAACTGGTAAAAATTGATATATATGACAGTGTGAAGTAATAAAACTCGAATCAAAAAAAGATGTCAAAATACACAAATTAATTTGATGAATCTTGCAAACCTAAAACAAACACAAGAGGTCTCACTTTACAAACTAAGATAAGTATTAATATAGAGGGAGGGAAGTAGCTCTCTCGAAGCGATAAGATTACCCCCCATTTGGACATTTGGGGTATAGGATACATTCCATGACATTCCAGAGCCCAATGGATCGACCCTCTTTCGCTCATATCCACACACAATCTTCTTCCACGGGAGTAGACTCTTCGTATCGCATACAGACCGTAAAACACTCTTACTGTTATAGACACCTTTTTTTCATATATCCCTGTGTGCGGAGGGGGGGGGGGGAGAATGAACTACCACAGCGTATATTCTGCATGTCGTAGGAGGTGACTAAACGGAGAGTGGTAGTTGGGTTGGCGATAAGCAACCACTAATATCTTCGCTAGGAATGATTATGCATGTCTTTGGACCTGGTCGTGACAGCCGTAAGCCATCTTGTATTTTTCGGCGCCATCTTGTATCTTTCGCCGCCATCTTGTATCTTTCGGCGCCATCTTGTATCTTTCGGCAAAGTTGTTTGAATCGTCTGGGTATATGGAATGTTAATTAAAAGAATAAATGGTGAGGAGAGGTGATGGATGTATTCAGAAAGAGTAAATTTAATTTGCTTGCTGTGACTGAACTGAAACAAAGTTGAAAAGAGATGAAGAAGAGAGGTGTGGGGTGTAATGTAAGTGTGCTGGAGTGAAAATGAGAGGGGGGGGGGAGAGAAAGAGCTGTGATTTTAATGTGTTTACTTAAGTTTGAGAAGGTCAAGGTATGTGTGGTTGTAAATTGTGGACCATTTGAGGGTGATGTTGAGGAGAGTGACTTTCTGGGAAAATCTGAATGATATTTTGGAAGGGGTGAGTAAGAGCTTCAGATTGATTGTGTTGGGCGACTTGAATGATTAAATAAATGATCAATCGAAAGAGATCGCGTAACAGGTGCCTTTGGGGTTGCGAGAGAAAATGAGAATGGTAGGGTGATTAACTTTTGTGAGGAGAGGGTGATTAACTTTTGTGAGGAGAGAGGTATGTGTGCCAGTAATACATTCTTCGAGAGTATTCATAAGTATACAAGAGTTGGTATAGGTAGAAATGGTATTGAAGTGAAAAAAATAAGTGATTTTGTGTTGGTGAAAGAGATGCTGAAATATGTGATGGATATTAAATCAGTTAGGGGGCTGGTGATGGGAAACAGATTATAGTTATTTTATGTAAGATAAAGCTAGTTGGGGCATGGATTGAGAGGAAAGAGATAAGGAAGGAAGTGGGAAGAAATACGAGTGAGAAGTTAAATGAACAAAGTTATAAGGAAAAGTATGAGAGAAAACTTGAAAATATATCAGCTGAACGTGAACAAGATTAAACTAAACAAATCTGGAAGCAAATTAAGGAAGCCTTTGTTAGAAGTAAAAGAGAATTATGTGGATGTGCTAAAGTAGGAAAGAAGATTGCAATAGGGAGCGGTGGAATGAAGAGGTAACGCAAGCGATTAAAAGCAAAAAAAAGGGGCGTTGTTGAATAAGGTGAACTTTCAAAAGAAAGGTGTATGGAAATATATAAGGAGGAAAAAAAAAAGAAGAGTAAAATTTACATACGTAAGGAAAAAAACGAGGTAAATGAACAGTATAAAAGGAGGTCGATTGGGAACTTACAAGGGAATAGGAAGCTCTTCCGGAAGAAAGTGCAAAAGGCCAAGAAAGAGAGTAAGGGAAATCTTCACAGAATAATGAACAGGGATGGTACTTTCATGACTGACGAATTGGATAACATTGGCAGTAATGAAGAAGTGATAGTGAATGTGTGGGATTGGTGGTGTAAAAGAAACAGGTATTTGGTGATGCGGTAATTAGTAGGAACGAGATAATAGGTAGTGTGAGAAAGTTGAAGAATGGTAAATCCGTAGATATAAATGTAATTACTGGTGAAATGATCAATAATGAAGGCGAAATTGTGACTGACTGGATATGGAAGTTGTGTAACAAATCGCTTATGGAAGGTATAATTTCGAAGGACTGCAGGAGATAGTAATATAAACTATAGTGGGAATTAGTTTACTGAGTGTTGTAGGGAATATATAGGCTGGTATTTTGGTTGAAAGAGTGCGTCAAGTGACTGAGGGGCTGATTGTGGAAGAGCAAGGTGCATTTAGAAGTGATAGAGGATGTGTAGACCAAATCTTCATATTGAAACAAATGATTGAGAAAATGAGAAAGAAGAATAAACTGTATTTAGCTTTTATGGACTTACAACAAGAGTATGATATGATTAATAAGGAAACTCTGTGGCAGGTGTTAGTGATATATGGTGATGGTGGTAGGATTCTGAATGGAATCAAAAGTATGTATGACGATAGTGAAGCGTGTGTAAGAACAAAAGGAGCTGAAAGTGATTAGTTTAAAATTCAGAGTGGAGTGAGGCTGGGATGTGTTATGCATTCTTGGCTATTTAATTTGTATATGGGTGAGGTGATGAAAGAATTAGAGGTATGGGTAGTAGAGGAAGGTGTTAGAATAATGTGGAATGGAAGATAGTGAAGGGTGTTGTGCTTATTGTACGCTGATGATTTGATTTTGTGTGGCGAATCTGACGGAAGTTTGAGAGGATTGGTAGAGGGGTTTCGCAAGGTGTGCCAAAAAAAAAAAAAAAAAAAAAAAAAAATAATAGTTTGAAAGTAAATATTGATTTTTTTTAATGGTAGTGAGTGAAGAGAGTTCGCGGTTTGAAAGCAAATTGGATCGTAAGTAATTGGAACAAGTATCTAGTTTAAATATTTAGGCTATATGCTGGATGAAAAGAGAACGAATGATGCAGAGTTCACTAGGAAAGTTGTGAATGGTTGGAAGGTGGCTGGTGCAATTAAACCCTTGGCGAATACACAGGGACTGAAGGGGCTATTTTCTGGTCTTGAATAACCACCTTCAATTGAAGAATATGAGATGTTGAAGAGAGTGAGCGTTGTCACGATAAAGTGGCGTTTATTCCCGGAGGCTCCTTAGGAGTCATCGGTGAGGCTAGCAGCCTCCTGCCTCAGACGCCACAGAACTCCCCCCAGTGACAATGTCGCGAGCACACTCCGCTCTCCGGACCTGGAAAGAGACGTCGGATAGTAGCGTGTAGCTGTCAGGTGAGAGCTAGGTGTGCGCACATTAAGGTCACTGAGAAGGCTTCGACCACTCTGTACTCTTACTGGCAGTTGGTCCGCACCTGCAGAAGCTTGAGTACGGTACAGGCGGCACAGGATGACCGAACAGAGTGGCGCCCAGCAGAAGAAACTTGATTTGATGGTTGCTTGCTGATGTTCGTTGTGCCACTCCATTGGCACATGTCACTCCAGGTGGTCACCAATATGAAGGGGCTATTTTCTGGTCTTGAATAACCACCTTCAATTGAAGAATATTAGATGTTGAAGAGAGTGAGCGTTGTCACGATAAAGTGACGTTTCTTCCCGGAGGCTGGTTAGGAGTCATCGGTGAGGCTAGCAGCCTCCTGCCCCAGACGCCACAGGACAAAGTCTTAAGTGCACTAGGATTTTACTTGAGGGTATAATATCACCGGTGATAATGTAAGTAGTGAAACTATGGTGTGGAATAAGAGATATAGATCTAAGGTACAATCTGTTCGTGTGGACAATCTTAGGGGTGCGTTAGGTGAGAAGAATTGATAAAATGAGGAATAAATGCATTAGGGAGTTGTGTGCTGTGAAGAAAGGGATAAATGAGAGAATAAATGAAAGTATATTGAGATGGTTTGATCATATGGAAAGGATGGATGATAGTCAGTTGGTTAAGCGGTGTATAGTTGTGAGTGTGTTGAAAGCAGGGAGACCGAAGAAAAGATGGATTGAGTCAGTAAAGGAATGTCTGAAAGGAATGTGAGTTTGGCAGAGTTGAGAAGAAAGGTGCATAATTGGAGTGAATGGCGGGATTTTGTGAGGGGATATGGTTGTCGGCCTGGCCCAAGGGATGAACTGTATACATTCACGAGATACCACATTGAGGGTCCGTCGTGGTCTTGTGAAGCCCTATGGTGGATTTTTTTTACTGCGACGGTCTCTCACTTACGGGTAAGAGAAGATGGTAGAAGATGGGGGGGGGGGGATCCCTTTCAACTTATGTCATGTTCTTCTACTAACTTTCCTGTTTCAGGTGTATTTTGAACACCTCACCCCCAATCTAGGGACAGGAAGAAGATGAAGATAAATATTTAAAAACTATAAAAATAATAATAATAATAATAATAATAATAATAATAATAATAATAATAATAATAATAATAATAATAATAATAATAATAATAATAATAATAATAATAATAATAATAATAATAATATATTTCTGAAAGCCCAGAATAATTTTTGATACCCTTGTGAAGTGACGAGAAAAAAGTTAATACAAAAAAAAAATGAAAACTGATAGCAGGACTTTTTACCTTGGGCAACAATTGTCTCTTCTAACCGATTAAGAACTTCATCGAAGTGCTCTGCCCTCCATGCCCTTAAACCATCGGCATAAGACAAGAGTGTTCCTCCCAGATTTTTATGACAGGAGGTTGGATCATTTAGTACGAGAGTCTCTATGCCATTCAGCCATTTATCGATAGTGTAAAGCTTTGATGCAGTCAAGGCAAAGCTTTTTAAAATACCTTTCAAATCATTCTAAAAAATATATATATATATATATATATATATATATATATTATATATATATAATATATATATATTATATATATATATATATATATATATATTATATATATATATATATATATATATAATATATATATATATATATATAAATATATATATATATATATATATAATATATATACTATATATATTATATATATTAGGGATGTACCGATAGTCATCTGGGATCGGTATCGGTATCGTATCGGCAGTATCGGCCATTTCTTCGGGTATCGGTATCGGTATCGGTATCGGTTAAAATGGCCGATACTTGGCCGATACTTCTTACTTTTTGGGTGAAAGATTATGAGAAACTTTTAGATTAAATAATAAATTTAGTTTCGATATAAGGAGAAATATATAGAAAACTTATGTTTTTTTTTTTTTCTCTCGACTTCTTTTTAACTTAGATTTTTATCGTTTCTCCAACTTGGATTTTAGCGTAAACATTTACTTTATTTGAATATATCCATTATTATATTTTACAGATTTTTAGCTTCCCACTTTTTTAGTTGATAATTAATTTCTTTTTCATTTTTGTACGCAATTTCGTGAGTTGTGTGTGATTGCACGAATGTTTTTTAAACTTCTGGATTATTTAATATTAGATATTTACTGTAATAGGGTTTAGCGTTTTAAAATTTCAAGTTTAAATTTGGCCTTTTGCGTGCGAATAATTTTCCCTTTCTCCTATGGTTTTTGTCTGTTTGTTTCTGTCTTTTTTTTTTTCTTTTTCTTTTTTGTGATTGCGTGTGCATTAAATATAAACATTCCTATTACACGTCTCGAGAATCTCGAATCTCCTAACTCGATGTTCTGTGGCTTAAAAGCTTCTTCCTTCTATACAATAATCTTGTGCTTCTTCTACTGTTCTTCCTAACAGAACAGATTTTCCATGCCTTTTTGATTACCTTTCTACTTCTTACGAAACTGTCATATCTTCTCATCCAGATACTGAGGTCCTCTTTTAGGGGATTTCAACTGTACACAACACTGAATGGATGAGTTCCTCTCATACTGATTTAGGTGGCGAGGAAGCCGAATCTTCAGTATTCTCAACGATCTGAGCAATAATTTAAGAACCTGCACACATTCCGGATCGTCCCAACCAATTCTGAACATACTTGACCTATGTTTCACCACTAGTCCTTCTTCTCTATACTCTATAAAACACCACCTTCGCTCCTACATAATCTAAACCACCAACCTTATATCTCCTTAATGTTAACTTTCTCTTTTACAGCTCCATCCGCCCTATGCGGATTTTCCGGCACTTGATCGTGCCGATTGGGGGCATTGCTTTGCTTCTACGCTAACTATTAATTGGAGGACTGTTTTGACTCTCAACACGCTTCAAGCTTCTGTCGATTAAAGTTTGAGCTATAATCTTTGATGGGATGAGCAGTTCATTCCTTTTGGACTAAATCTTTTCTCCTCAAAACCCTAGGGTTCGATCGTGCTTGTTCTCTGGCCATTCAGGCTAGAGACAGTCGTATCGCGATGTGGAAAAAATTTCTCGTTCTCCTATCACTCTTGCTAATTTTCATTCAGCTAGAAATCGTTGCAGAGGTACTCTTCGACGAGCAAAGCGGACTTTCATTAAACGAGAGTGTGCTGACCTCCTTGGCTCTCCTACTGACAAATCTGTTTGGCTCTTGCCAAAAATATCTCTAACAACTTCTGTGAATTATTCCTTTCCTCTCTTATTCGCTTCTGATGGTTCTGTTGCTAATACTCCAACTGAAAAGGCCAATCTCTTCGGCCTCCTATTTTCCTCTAACTCAACCCTGAACGATTCTGTCATTCCTCTTACTCCTCCTTCTCCTCTCAGTGTTCCTATGCTTTACCTGTTATTACATTTGATCGGGTGCATGCGCTCCTGAAATCTATGAACGTTATGGAAGAAGGGTGGCGGATGGCATTTCTCCCGAGTTTTGAGGGAGTGTGCTTCCATGCTGACCCCGCCCCTCGTTCAACTATATCCTCTATGCCACAATACTAGCACTTTCCCTCAGTGATGGAAGCGCGCATATGCCCAACCTATTCCGAAAAAGGGAAGCCGCTCTGACCCTTCTAACTATCGCCCTATAGCTCTAAGTTCTATTCTTATATGAAATCTTTGAAAACACTTCTCAACTCTCAAAACGTAGACCATCCGAAATCTCATTATCCTTACTTTTGCCTTTTAGGTTTTCAATGACTCAGATAACGATCCACTTTCAGAAGATACAGGTCTTGTGTTTTTCCGCCCTTAGGAACTACGGGAGACCTGTGTGGGTGGCGCTTGACATATCAAAGCATTGACCGGGCTATGACACGCGCCCTGCTTTCCCAAGCTCCCCTCCCTTTGGGTTTCCTCTTCTCTTGCTTACTTATGTCTAGCTTTCTTTCAATCGCCTCAATATCGGCTAGTGTTGATGGGCGACTTCTTCTTTTTCTGTCAAGTAGTGCGTTTCCTCAGGTTCTAATTATCTCCTACTTTTATTTCCTGCTTTTCATTAATGATCTTCTCACCTGCAACATCTAACTCTATCCACTTCATATGCCAATGACTCGACCTTCATTCTTCAACTAATTCAATTCTGCTCCCTCTTTTACTCTAGAATTGCCTCTCGTTCTAATCTTTCCGATCTAGATAGAATTTCTGGGTGGGGTCGTCTCAACTTGTGAAATTAGTTCTTTAAAAACCCAGCTTCTACAAAAAACTCCCTCTCTAAGACACCTAACTTTTCCTATCTCTTTCGACCGTTCTCTCGTCTCTCCTGTGACAATATAAAATCCTTGGCATTAATAAACAAAAAAATGTCTTGGAAACCTCACATCACAACGGCGGCCTCAGCCTCAAAGAAACTGGAGTTCTGTTTAGGCACTGTGAGACTTTTTTCCTCTTCTCAGTTACTCCAGCTATACAAGGGTTTCATCCGCCCTTTTATGCGAGTACTGCTCTCATATTTGGGGAATGGTTCTGGTTTCATCCAGCTTTTGATAGGGTAGAGTCAAAGACCAAAAAGCTTATAAACTATCCTGTACTTTCTATTTTCACTGACCCTCTATCTTTGCGGCGCGATTGTTGGTGCTTATCTCTTTTCATAGGTGGCAGTAGCGGCAAGTGCTCGAGGGAACCTTCCACTCGCGTACACACCTTTACGACGCCCCCGTAGCACAAAGGGTGCTGTGTCGTCGGCACATGAGTTTTGAGTTGATATTAGTAACTCCAGACTAGTTCGCTGCGGTGCCTATTTCTTTCCTGCCATCTCTGTTCTGTGGAATTCTCTTCCATCTTCTGTGTTTTATTCTTTAATCTCCCTCACTTTAAAGCCTGCGTCAGTGCTTATCTGCGTAATTTGCGGTGACAACTGTAAAAAAAAAAAAAATAATAATAAAAGGTTCTAATAAGGAATTTATTAAGCTGCTGAAACCCCACAAGAACGGCATCTCCGACGGTAAACCACTTCTAGAATGCATTTAAATTGCATAGCCGAGCATTGCTCGCGTGGAAAAAAAAAAAAGATTCCCAGAAGTGGAAGCCTCCTTATTAGCAACCCCTGGCAACAGCACTGATAGTGCCGATAGTGGCTTTTCAGCAAATTAGCCTACTTGAAGATGAAGAGGTTTGGATATGTTAGACTTGATAGTTCATGGTCGAAATTGCATTGACATTCATTCACCTTCAAAAGGAATCACACCCAAGGAACCCCATCGAAAAAAACTGAAGAGACAGTCATCAGGAGCAAGATAATTCAAATTTGCAATCTGTTAAAGGGCAGATGAGGCTCAACGAAAACAATGGAGATGTTGCCTACAGAAGAGAATCCTTCATGTGTGCATGAAAATGGGCCAAGGTTTCCATTATTATCAGTACTTGCAAGAAAATAATTCACCCCCTCCCTCATCAGTCGAGAGCGAGCATATTTTAGTGTAGGTGGGAATGTAAACATCCCAAAAAGGGGCAGGCTTCTCGCCAGATACTAGTGGAAGCTTAATGTTTTTGCATCACATTGAGAATTTTTGCAATTGAGTATGAATGATATTCTAACTTTATCTTAAAGGGTAGTATTATTATTATATCATGTTATGTCCAAACATGACATAATATAATATACTCCTTTATCTTAAAGGAGTATATTATATTAATGTCATGTTTTGAGTTAATAGTGTTTTTTTATGGTTTGTCTTTTCAGATGATTAATGAGGTCTCTTCTTTCATTATTTTTATTCTTTATATTGTAGTAGTTAAAGAATCTTCTTGTGTCAGAGAAGTCATTAAAATATTAAAAAGCTAGTAGCTAAAACTTTGTTAATACTTTGGAAAATGCAAATGGAATATTTTTTGAATAAACACAAACATAAAAAAGTAATAATATTATATTGTATTTAATTATTCCTTAAAGATACTATTTTAATTATAAAAATTTAAATATACTTGGCACATTACCAAAATATGAAATAATGACAAGTAATGGTTGTAACATTGTCAGGAATGCAACCTTGGAGTTGCCTAGCATACACAAATGTTCTATCTTATTACTGTGTATTTATAATATTAATTAAAGTATCGGTACTCGGTATCGGTAATCCCGGTATCGCCACCTAAAAAAATAGAGTATCGGTATCGGTATCGGTATCGGCGTCTTTTCTGGTATCGGTACATCCCTAAATATATATATATATATATATATATATATATTAATATATATATATATATATATATATATATATAATATAGTATATATATATATTATATATATAATATATATATATATATATATATATATATATATATATATATATATATAAATTATATATATATATATAATATATATTATATATATATATATATCATATATATATATATATATATATATATATATATATATATTATATATATATATAAATAATATATATATATATATACGCTTCACTAGCGTTATACATACTTTTGATTCCATTCAGAAGCCTACCACTATCATATATTGTTACAGATACAGGTGTGTTCATTGTGGAACACTACACGCAAGAGGACATTTTACATCTTCTCTGTATCGTTCATATGTTTAAGATAAGTAATTAATAAGTTTTATTTTTTTTGTTTCAGAAGTGGAAACAATTAATGAATAAGTTTTGGATATAAATATTTATATAATTTCATTTTTATTGTATAATATGATTAAAGGAAAATTTATATATTTTTGTATATAACTTATTGAATGGAATATTTGTCTTCAAGGAAATGTTATGTTGCCAATTACCTGTTAAAAAAGGACTGACTTTACATATACTTGTTTTATACTTTTTGACTAACTGACAGACTTACTGTCCTTCTCCTCATATTTTTGATGAACAACTAGAAACTTTAAAAGGTAATTTTCTATCATTTAATATAAGATTTTATAGTTGATATATAGATTTTGATATAGATATTTGTTTCAATTCTTATTCATTAATAGAACCTTTATGAGACATGGGCTCAGACGATGAAAGCAATGATAGGAACAAAAGGAGTGAGAAGTGTCCTGTTTTTAATGGAGAGAAAGAGAAGTTCTTAGAGTGGAAAGGAAAGGTTGAAGATTGGATTTGGAGAAACAAAAATATAGACAAATATCCAGGGCTAACGATCAGAAGTGCACTATGTGGAGAACCTTGGGAGCTTGTGGGAGGTCTACCAAGAGACGAGTTAGTTTGTAGCGATGGTGTAAATAAGATAATGAGAGTGTACTAGAAAAGAAATATAGTAGTGATAGAAAAAGGGAAAAGATGGATAGTATGAATGCTTTCTTCAGAATAGAAAGAGGTATTAATGAAGAAATACAAGACTTTGTATGTAGGTTTGAAGTGGCCTTAAGAAGATGCACAGCAGCTGGCATGACAGATCTAGGTGATGAACATAAAGGAGGTTTGTTATTGGGAAGAAGCAAGTTATCAGAAAATGAGGAGAAAATAATGTTAGGAGCATTGGAAGGCGACATATCGTATAACAAAGTAACTAGCCTATTAATAGGTATTATGGGAAAGAGTTACCATAACCAAAATAAGGTGTGGTACAGTGGAGATAGGAATAAAAATTCAGAAAGGAAATTCACTTGTTATAACTGTAAGAAAGAAGGACATGTGCAAAAGTTTTGTCCAGAATATAGGAAAATCGATAAAGAATGTAATGGATGTGGTAAGAAAGGTCATCTGGTTGATAACTGTTGGATGAAAGACAAAGAATGCTATAAATGTAAAGAAAAAGGACATTTAGCTAATGTATGTAACGAATGAAAAAAGTTAACAAAAGAGATAGTATTATTAGGAGAAAAGGGCATTGAAGAAGAAGACAATTGGGATATAATAAGTGCGATTGTTGATACAGGATGTAAGAATAGTGTCGTGGGTGAATTATGACTAGGAGCAATCTTATCAACTCTCAATAGAGAAGAGCTGGAGAAGATGAGGGAGTCAGAAAGAAAAGTAAAAACAACTTATGTTTTTGGGGAGAAGGAATATAATTGTAATAGGAAATTTTTAATACCGATAGTTCTAGGGAATAGTAATGCATTACTGGAAACTGAAGTAGTAGAAGGTAATATTCCGTGGTTAATAGGGACTACAGTTTTAGGTAAGCTTGGTGCTAGGATAGATTTTGTAAATAAATATCTTGAATGTAACTCTTTATTAAACAAAAAAATACCTATAAATATAGATAACAAAGGCCATATAAGAATAAAATTAAGAGAAGGGAATAATATGAAGAAAGTGTGGTTGACAATGGGTGAAAATAATAATATTAATGATGAAGAAAAGTGGAAGAAGAATTGTAAACGGTTGCATTTGCAATTTGGTCATTGTGCATATGATAAACTGCAACAAATGATTTGCAAAGCCTGGAATCATGATGTTAATTATCAGAGGATGAAGAAAGAAAGATTAGAAACTTTAAAAGAAATTTGTAATGGCTGTGAGACTTGTAAAAAATATAAAAAAAACCCTGAAAGACCTATAGTAGGACTTCCTTTAGCAAAAAATTTCAATGAAGTATTATCGATGGACATAGGGGAATTAGAAGGAGAAAAGTTTCTAGTCATGGTAGATTGGGCAACCCACTATTGTCAAGCTAAGTGGTTAAAAGATAAGAAACCCTCAAGTATTTTGGAATGTGTGATGGAGAAATGGATAAGTTATTTTGGAGCTCCACAAAAGATAATAACTGATGGTGGAAAGAGAATTTCAAAATGAAGAGATAATTTGAAATTCACAGAAAAATGAGGGGTATTGAACAATTATTTAATGTACGGCGAGTGGAGAGGCCTTGGAGCCAACGGAAAAGGTTGAAAAGGACAGTTGGTTATTTTGAAGGAAGGAATAGGAAATTAAAGGAAGATGGAGTTAAAGGAAGAGATTGGCATCCTAATGTGGATGGTGAGTGCAAAGAATGATAGGATAATGAGCGGTGGATATTCTTCCCAATCAGAAAGTGTTTGGGATTTACTACAATCTCCCTT
>JABUQX010075270.1:35000-55822 GCA_015478945.1 Trachelipus rathkii | reverse complement strand
GAGAGAGAGATGGCAGAGTTCTGTTATTATTAATCTAAATTTATAATTAAAGGTTATACGCCGACATTTGGCCATTGCAGTATAGAAAGGATCAACAATTTTGAGCAACTTTAATCATTTCTTGTAAGCTTTGTGCTCTATATAAAACATCAAATGATTTCAAAAATAGATTTAGGAAGTTTGGTTTTTCTGAAAAGTATCTAACTTGTTTAAAATGGCTCCGCTGTTATTTTCAGCTGGAGCTGTTACTTGCTGTGATAGAGCTGGTTGGCTTGAGGCTGAAGCATCTTTCAACTCTTTTATTTATTTATTATTCTCTTGAAATAAAAATATAATCTAAAAATTCATTATAGTCATTTAAGAAAAAAAGTAATAGGTTTTTCCTTTTTTTATTGTCTTTTATTAAATATTTTTTATGCAACAGTAATGAGATTATTAATTCCTTGATAATTTTTGTAATATGATAACCCTCAAGGATTTCATTATTTCAATCTTATTTCTTGATTTTTTGTATATGGCATCCAGGGTTGCTCTTAACCCTTCTTCTCAGATTAAAAGCTCCAAAGCCCTGCTGCGTGGTTATTTAATTAGTAAATATGCGTCAGAGTTGTGGTAATATTGAAGTGTAGTAGTGGTGTAGCTAAAGCTATTAAATTATATTCATCAGCATTATATCAGTGCTGCTGAAATATTCATATTTATATATTAGTGGATTATTAATCAATTATTGGGAATGTTTGGTAATTGTACAGTTGATATGGTAATTGTTTAGTATTGTGGACACATTCCAATTATAGGTTTTTACTGTACATATTTCCAATTATAGGTAATTGTGGAGTTCAGTGAAACCTTCCATATATAGTTTTACTGTACATATTTCCAATATTTCCAATTATCAGGTTTTTACTGTACAATTATTTCCAATTATAGGTAATTTGTGGGTTCAGTGAAACACCTCTATATATTGAAATAAACTATTGAAAGACCATACTTCAAAATTAATAGTTTTGTTTTTATCTCTCTGAGGATTAATCTACTACGTTTTCATCATAGATCATACCTTTATAGTACCAATATATAGGGCCTACCATATTATATGGCTACTTATATAACAATTTAAAAATTCCACCTATAAGGTTAATTCTGGCCTATAAGGCTTGAAATATAAGATTAAATGATCTAACATCATAAACTTATTCAGTATTTTAAATTAAAAAAACTTTCAAGAACTAATTTCATACTTTATATTTAATCAATTCAAATCTCTTATTTGATTTTCATATTTAATATTTACAAATTATGACAAATTTCATATTTGATCAATGGATCATATGATCCAAGAGTTAAATAAAATATATTTCCTGATATTACTGACAAAAAACGCTGATCAAATTTAAAATTAGTCAAAACCTGATTAAAACCCTGATTTAAAACCTGATCATAATTAGATCAACACTTGTATATACCAAATTAGCAAGTCTCTCAGTAGATGAAAAAAAATTCAATATTCTGAACTTGTAAAAAAATTCCGAATTAGAGCTCCTGAGCTCAGAATGAAATTAATATCAAGAATCCAGAACTCTGCCGGAACTTGAACCTAAGAATGATAGCTACGAGTTGATATGAAAAATCAGAATTATGAATGTTAATTAGGTGTCATTATAATATACGAGCTGTGATATTTCACATATACACATCATAATCAAATCAATCAAACCGTACTCCAATTAGTGCTCATAATATAAAAGAATTTCCTCGCCAATAGATCTACAATATTTGATATCAGCGCAGAAAATTTAAATCCATTTATTTTTTTCATGTTGAGAGCATGCAAACAACGCAGTTTTCACCATTTTGAAAATACAGTATTTAGTAAAGCAGTATCTGGCCGCTGCTAAGGCTATATATGAAAGTCTTAAAGTGGAGGATCAAACTTATCTACCAAAAAAAATTATTACTTTTAAGGCCTTTTTCTTCAAAATAGGCAAACAATCTTTCTGGTTTGAAAAAATTGTAAATTCAGCGCAAGAATGTGTTCTAGATATGATTGGAGTGGTTAGTGAAGTGAGAGGTTTTGAAAGATCAATGGTGAGATTGGATGTGGATGGTCAAATTTTAATGCAATATTTTTGTATGGCAGGGAACTATCTGATAAAAATAAAAAATTCATTTATGACTGTTAAATGATGCCAAACCCAGATTAAATCCATATTAGATTCCTCTTTGAGGTGCCAATAGGTTGAAAGGTGTAAGAGAGAATAACTCTGGTACTCTAATAAAAATACTTTTCTGCATCTCATAGAAAAAGGCTCTGAGCAGCAGCTGCAGTTGATTTTAAAAAACAAAAATGTTCGAATTGTAGACCAGCAAATTGTGTTCTGTGTCATCATTTAAAAATTGATGGTTGATACCATATATACAGTAAGTGTTCAAAAATTTGATAGTCCTGAAAGTAGATAAAGAAAATAAAAGAAATTGGAGGAGCTATTCAGAAAAATATTCCCAATTCCAGAAGGTAAGTTAAGAACCCTTGTTGATAAATTGGTAAAATCCATTTTTCCTTTTGTGTAATAAGTTAAAAATAAATTGGTAAAAAATTACAAATAAAAAAATTTCACACCCATTTATACAAAGAACAAAGATTCATATATTTAATTACTCAAGTGATGAGTATTGTGAGTTCTGGAAATTAACACCACTTAATACAACCTCATTTAATTTTATTTTGCCAACTTTTACAGCTAAAACCTATTTGCTGAAGGTGAAACTGCACATTCTAGAGTACTTTATGATTCAGCTTCAGAATATTGATATTGGATCCTCCCCTTAAGCAAATAAATTAAAATATAAAATAATAAATTCTGATATATAAATAAATGTCAAATGGATTTAATGTAAGGCTAAAGACTACAAGACCAATATCATAGAATTTAACATCACTCTGGGTAAAAAAAGAAGTAAAACCATAATAGCTGCAGTTATTCCAGAAATTAGGCCTAAATTAAACTTGAAAATTCAGAATAATATTAATAAAATCCTTTGATGGACCTACTTTTATCCACATAAGCGTTTGGACTTTATAGGTGGGAAATAATTGACTATCCATTTTAGAGTAAATGCACATTATTCCAGTACATGCTGGTACCATAGGTACCAAAAATGAAAAATTCTTGTTTTTTTACACCTGTATAGGCATTATGCTTACTGGTAATGAGTCTGTCATTTTGAAAAATTTAAATAACCTTCATGTTGTTAAGAAATTTGTGGACAAAACTAATGACTACTGTAATGCCATCCCTAACCTTATAAAAAAGAAAACTCCAAAAAGTAGTAATAATAATAATAAAAAAGGTGAAGCTCATGGTAGTCCTCATAATAATAATAATAATAATAATAATGCATTAGAGAATGGTAATGATTTCTGACTACAAGAATCTTCTATCTCTTGTAGTTACATTGCCTGTAATTTGCCTGAAGATTTTAACCTTTCTAAAGCTAATAATGAGCAACTTAATATGTCACTCTAAAAAATTGATGAAGTTATGATGATATATTATGAGCCATCCTTTCCTGATGAAGGATGAACAAGCTGTTAGGTATATTTTAGCAATGCAGCAAAGTGTCATGATGAGGCAGACTGATACTCCATGTTATGGATAATAAAAATAAACTTTGTTTACCAAATAATTTTATAAATTAGCCCTCCAATATTTTAATTCTAGCTTTAAAAAAGATTCAGGAAAAATCCTGGTAAAACGTTTGAACAGTATAAAAGGCATTTATGGAGCAATTAGACTTCAGTGTTAATTGAAAAGGTTTCTATTAACTAAAGTTAAAAAAATAGATAAGAAGTTTCTTTCATGGGTAATATTGGTGTGTACAGAGAAAATGTTCAAAGCACCAAATTAGAAGTTGTAATTTGTAAGTAATTATGTGAAAAAAACAATACACTGACTCTTTCATAACCAAGGTTTCCCTACTGTGGTCCTAATCTTAACAATAAATTAGAGATAGCTTTGACACTTTTAAGGTTCAATAGGTTTTTATTGGTCTATGATCTTGTCAAGGCCTTCCATCAGATATGGTTACCATATATTGATAGTTTAAAATTACACTTTCTTTGGGTTAAGGGTATAAATGATTTTTCTGAGGTGGCCTACAAAATGAACAGATTGCCCTTTGGTATGAGGTTCTCACCAAGCTTGCTTATGGTTGCCTTATATATTATATTAATTTTGCATTGTAATATTCATGACCCATTTGAAAGTAAATTAAGAAATATGCTTTATAATTTATCATATATGGATAATCTTGCATTTTCATCTAATTATGAATCTGAAATTAAATTGTCATTTCACAAGTCAATTAATATTTTTAGCCAATATGGTTTTAATTTGCAGCAATTTGGTTCAAATTTGATGGAATTGGAATCTGAATTTTGTGAGGATTCTGAAGAACCCTTACAAACCAAATTATTAGGTATTTTGTGGTCTAAGGACCAAGATCTTTTCACAAATAAACCTGTAAAATTAAATTTAGAGGCTAATACTTTAAGAACAATACTTTCATCTGTGAATAGTTGCTTTGATCCACTTGCATTGACCTTACCTTGTAGAAATAGGGCAAAACTGTTTCTGCATGAGTTGCAGATGGATAGTAGCATCACTTGGGATGACCCTTTAAGTGATGACAGATTGAGAGAGTGGAAAAAGATTTGCAAATTATATAATGCTGGTGTTGAGCCTTCAATTCCCAGGTATATTGGAAATTACACTGGTAATTATGATTTAATGGTCTTTACAGATGCCAGCAAGGATCTCTATGGATGTGTGATTTATTTAAAAAATCTTGATACACATTCCCTTCATTATCTCACTGCCAAAAACAAAGTAGTTGTAACAAAGGGGGTTGGTAGAACCATCCCTGTGTTGGAGCTATTTGCAGTGGCCCATGGAGTGGGGTGTGTGATAGATTTATATTTCTCATTTCACAAGGGCATTTTGTCCCATAAATATTAAAAATTTACATATTTTCACTGACTCCATGATTTCCTTAAGCTGGCTGGCAGCTAAAGTTAACAAGACCAGCAAGGTGGAGAAAAAGGGTACCATAATTAATAATAAATTAAATAATATTATGAGGCTATGTGAAAGTCACAAGGTTATTTTTCATCATATTAAGGGTCCAAATAACCCTGCAGACATGGTAACTTGATGTGGTGTGTCTCTCACAAAGTGTTACAGAAAACAAATTATTTTAAAGGTCCAACTGAAAATGAATGTGTTGACACTTTCTCATTTGAAGTCCCTTTCAATATTCATTTTAACTTTCAGATTAATAGTATTTCCTCTGATCAGTGGGAACCAGTAATAGCACTAAACAAGTTTTCCTCTATTGGAAAAATGTGCAGGGTGAGTGGGTATCACTATATTAGGAAGTACATATTTACACTAAAATTTAGAGTAAAGTCAAAAAACCCTTCTCTCTTCCCTTCTATGAATATGAAATTTAATTATAAAGATAGTTGTTCATTGGTTTATAAAGGAGCCCAAAAAACTAACTTTCCAGAAACATATGATTATTTATTGAATCCTCTTGCTGTAAAATCAACTAATCTAGCTAATCAATTAAATTTGTTTTTAGATTCTGATGGCTTAATTAGAGTTAAATCTAAATTTGGTAAATTAAAAAGTAATTATAATGAAAAATTTCCTATATTATTGTCCAAAGATTGTCCCTTTACAAACACACTCATTTTTGAAACTCATATTAAAGCTAAGCATGCAGGAGTCTATAAATTGCTTGCACTTCTTAAAAAGGAGTTTTACATACCATCTGCATATGTCACTGTAAAGAAATGTATTAAAACTTGCCTTGTTTGCAAAAAACTATATGGTAGGACAATAAAAATAAATCAGAATGACTATACAGAATTTAGAATATCTCCTAAGGAGATTCCCTTTAGGGAGGTTGCCTTGGACCATATTGGTCCATTTACTGTAAAAATTAATGATAATATTTTTTACTTATTATAACATGTATGTGGAGTAGGGCTGTAAATTTGTTGTTATGTTAAGCATATTGATTCAGAATCCTTCATCAGTGCCTTTCAAACTCATGTATATGAGTATGGATCCTAAAAAGATATTAAGTGATGCTGGGTCACCTATAGTTTCATCCTTCAAGGTAATTAATTTTGAATGATGTAGAGGTAAAGAATTTTTTGAAGGAAAAAGATATTGAAAGTTTGGACTTTTCCACTTATCCACCCCATTCCAGTTTTTTAGGTTCAGTTGTTGAATCTCTTGTAAAGCAAGTCAAAATATGGTGTATGGAAGTATTTCTAAAATATATTAAAGTCTGAGCATTTTCACACTTGTTTAATGAAGAGAAGTCACACATGTTTAATCAAACAAAAGACATTTGTGCGATTTCAACAATTGTCAAAAGGATGACAACATGATTCATTCAATACCTTTTAAATCAACCCCTGAAATTATTACTTAAAGGTATGAGCCTCCTAATGTGGTAATTACTCCCCATTTGCATAAACAGCTGAAGGAATTTTGTTCCACAGATTGGATCCAATAATGCAGTTTACGTGATAAAATACTCAAGAGGAAATGTATAAAAAATTTAAGAAACTTTTAACAAAAAAAATGCTCTGTATCATACTGAATTTTTAACTAATTTGAGAGAATAGGTACAATAACCTGACAGGTATTAGGCCAAAATGCATATTAAATTAGAGGTTAATGACATTGTTGCCATCAAGCAACAATAACCCAAACCATATTTTTTTCGCAATGGGATCAGTACTGAACACAAAAAGGAAAACCACTCTGGAGAGTGTATTGAGAGGTTATCGTTAACGCGAAAGCGGAATGGGGAATTTGGAAAAGAGATTGTACTAATTTGATTCTCCATCAAAAAGATAATTGAAAATGTAAGTTTTTCAATTATTTATTAAAAAAAAAAAAAAAAAAAAAATCAAATTTCCCAAATTTCATTTTAATTTAAAAACTATCGGCTGCGGCGATGAAATATAATGAAGCTTGGTTAGAGTAGCTTGTTTTAAAAAAAAAAAAAAAAAAAAAAAAAAATTTTTTTTTGATTTTTTGCATGTTTAAATATCAATTCATATTTTTTCTTTGATAATTTAACGCCCCCTCCCAATTTATAAAATTACATTTTGTATATAATTTTTTAATCTAAACAAGTGATTAATGACTTGCAATATCATTGGTGTTCTTTTTATTAAGATTGTGTCATTCTTGTTTTTTATTTCATAATATTTCAAATACTTAATTAAATACGATAAGATAATTATTTCATGCCTGATGAGCGGCATTTATTTGCTTATTATAAATTAACCCAGCTGCTCCCATTATTAAAAAGAAGAAAATAAAAACAGAAATTCTTTGAAACAGCTGACCAAATGAGTCGGTCACTGCTACTCCTATAACTGAACTAATTACTGCTATTCATATATCTGAGCTATTTTACTGTTACACTCCTACATCTGAGATATTGATTTAAAATTACTTGCTATAGCTGCTACTGCTACTTTTGATTTAACTACATTAACTGTTAATTTTGAACTACTTGCAATTACTACTGCTATAGCTGATGCAAGAATTTTTACAACTATTACAAAAGCTATAACTGCTAGAGATTGTACTTGGAAATTTAAGCTACCAAGCTTATAACATACCACCAATGCTGTTTATTGTGTAGCTACTATTTTTTACTATTTAATATTTATGGTTGACCAACAAGTTATTAATTCCACTTATTTCCTGTTTGAGATACTGTGAATGCCAGAAGAGGCAAAATCAAAACATTTGAACAGAGGCTTATTTACAATTCTGGATGGAAAAAAGTTAAAAAGGCAAGAGAAGATTTAAGGCTACCAATTTATTGGGTAAGTAGATGCAGTTTATCAGGCTGTTATTTTACTTTGCTTAGATCACTTTATTTATATAAAGTATGCCTTAATAGGCAGAGTTCCTGTTAATTATTAATTAAAATTTATAAATTTAAAGGTTCATAGCCACATTTGGCCTATTTGCAGTATAGAAAGGATCACAATTTTGAGGCAACTTTTTAATCATTTCTTGTAAGTTGTGCATCTTATATAAAACATCAAATATTTCCAAAAATATAGATTTAGGAAGTTGGTTTTTTGAAAGTATCAACTTTTAAAAGGCTCCCATTTATTTTTTCAGCTGGGAGCTTGTTACTGCTGTGATAGAGCTGGGTTGGCTTGAGGCTGGAAGCATCTCTCAACATCTTTATTTACTGTATTTATTTCGCTTTGAAACTGAAGTAGAAATAATCTGTAGAGTATCATTGAGATCAGTAAAAAGGCAAAATTAAAAGTAAAGTTTTTCCTTTTTTTTATTGTCCTTATATTAATATTTTTTATGCCAAATAACAAGACTTATTAATTCCTGATTATCTTTTTGTATATGAAACCGCTCAAGCGGATTTTCATTATTTAATTTATTTCTTGATTTTTTGTATATCATATTCTTCTACTACTTTTCTGTTTCCAGTGCATGTGACGCACCTTATCCCCAGTAATGGGGAAGAAGGTGGGTGATGATGATGATTATGACTATATATATATTATACTATATATATATATATATATATAAATATAATATTATATTATATATTATACTATATATATATTAATATAATGATAAATATAATATATATATATATAGGTATATTATCCAAGCATGCGATCCAAGAAGCAAGGGAGAAAACTGCTTCCTATAAATTAAAAGATAATTTCATTATATTCGAAATAATGTCAATCTGTAAACATTACATTAAGTATTTACAGAGTTGGCACTTATAATTTTACCAAGTTTCATTTGTTTGTTAATGACATAAATTGTAGTGATCTAGATTTGCCCATACTCTGGTCAGCCTTGGGATTTGGTGTGTGTGTTGTGTGTGTAGTGTGTGTGTGTGTGTGTTGGGTGCGTGTGTGTTTGTGTGTGTGTATGTGTGTGTCTGAGAGAGAGAGTACGAGAGACGAGAGAGAAGAGCAGAGAGAAGAGAGAGAGAAGAGAGAGAGAGAGAGAGAGAGAGAAAGAGCAAAGAGAGAGAGAGAGAGAAGAGAGAGAGAGAGAAGAGAGAGAGAGAGAGAGAGAGAGAGAGACGAGAGAGAGGAGAAGAGAGAGTCGAGAGAGAGAGAGAACAACCCAACACATACAACAAAGTAACAAAATTCTTAAAGATCCATCTACTTCCTTGACTTACTTTTTTTTTTTTTTTTTTTTTTTTAAATAAATCATTAAAATTAGCTTCTTCCCTATCCAAAAGCACATTTTTCATCTACCCTATACGAAATTGATTGAGAGCAATAAAATTCTTTAAACTTATTGTACTCATAAATTTCAAATAAAATTTACAACCGAAAATAAAACACATATCGTATGCTAAAATCAACTATCCAAGGGAAGCTTTTGGGGATTTATCTTTAAAGCGCCGTGCGTGAATGTCACTGCTGTGAAGAATTATATCGGAAAAAGTAAATCAATTTTAATCAGATAATATTTTATTAATTTCAACTAATTATTCAATTAATTTTAAATAAATTTGAATAAATATTTAAATTTAAATTAATATTTTTTGTGAAATCAAAAATAATTAAAACTGAAAATAGTTTTAAAAAACCATAGGCTTAATACCCTGACGCGAAGTGCAACTTTTAATCAAGAAAATAGCAGCGAATTAGGAATTAAGCATCATACATAACGTAACTTAATAATATTATATATAATCATATAATATATATATATATATATATATATTATATTATAATATATAATATATATTATTAATATTAATATATAATATAATATATATAAATATAATATGATAATATTATATAATATTATCATATATAATCTTATTATATATATATATATAATATATATATATATAATTATATAATTATATATAATATATAATTAATATATATTATATATATATATATATATATAAATAAAACTATATATATATAATTATCATATATAATATATAATTATATATATATATATATATACATGGTCGGTATCCAGAATTTTTTTCGGGGGGGCCAGACAAAATTCGTTTCTGCATATATATATATATATATATATATATATTACTATATATATATATATATATACTATACTATATATGATATATAATATATAGTATATATTATATATATAATAAGTTTATAATATATATGATATAATATATAATATTATATAATAAAGTGGAAGGACAGATATTCCCACTCTCCCTATCTAAGAAAAAATGGGAGTACTTTATATAAATTACTAAAATTCATCTTACCTAATGTTAACTTTAATCGCCGGGGCATGAGATGAGCAACAATTCGAGCATATAACAACTTCAGGTTTTTTATGTCATATTTTCGGATATACATTAGAGGCAGGGCAAGTCCATGTAAGGTCTTTCATCTCAATAGTAATTTCGACAAGTGCTTTTTCAGATTCTTTAATTTGAAAAGCTTTTCTTTCTACTTAAGCAGTAGACACTGTAAAATTGCAAGTATTGGCAACAAAATATGTAAGATAGTGTGGAAATTGTGACTGCGAAAAGAAACTAGTCCAGCTGTCATTGCTCGTTTTGGACGAATCTGTGGCTGTGGATATCATGTTGCAAACTCAATTAAATATCCAATTGCTGCTTTTCACTAAATCTTTTTCTACATTAGGCTTCCGGAAGGTTGTTCTTCATCAAACTACAAAAAGAAACAGACTTCTCTTCTTAATGCAACATTAAACAACAAACGCTAAGTTAATGAGGACAAAAAGTTGCGAAGGAAGATATATTTTTTATGATTTAAAAAAAAAATACCTCTCTCTCTCTCTAATTATTAAATCATCCAAAAATGAAATACTAGAAAATTGGATGTAAATAATAAAAGGTTTTGGGTCGAAACATGAATGTTGGGTCTGGTATTTCTTTGGAACTTTGTATCTTTTCTGGTAACATCATTCAATACTTACTCCTGATACCGCTTACACATTCTGTCAAAAAATTCTGCTGAAATTCTAGATATCAGGATGTTGCAGATTTCTGATGGCTCAGAGTTAGTTTATAATAAAAGGACAACGAATTTGTTCCTTGAACATTCGACAAATTATATCAAAATTAATTTGAAGAAGACCCCTGAAAAACTTGAAATTTTATTATTACAAATAGATACTGACGAAAAAATTATGTTTGGCGACTCTGGGATCGGGCGTTTATTCATTAATCCCCCCTGATTACACAAAAGCTTGAAATATATATATATACTAATACTCAGGGCGGCTTTTCAGGGTTAGGCAGAGTACGGCAACGCCGACTTGCCTTTAGTGAACCACCCAAAAAATTATTAAAAAGTCAGCAATTATATATATATATATATATAATATATATATATTATTATATTATATATTATATATATATAATATATATATATATATCCGTTCCGAAGCGACTGTGAGCGCCGACACAAAATGTTCATGATCGATTTCCTTTTTTAAATTAAGATCAGAGGGCAAACTACTACTTTTCCTAGTTAAAAAATAATTCCGTTTCTTTAGCTCTAGGCAAACTCTGTATTTGTCTTCTGACTCTAGTACAGTCATTTCTTTTTTTTTTTTTTTACATTGCAAATGCCAAATTACGTGGTATGCAAGTAATAATATTCAATACTATTACTTTAACTAATTATATTATTTTAAGCGACTGATCATCTCTTACTAACTGCCACGGACTTATTTAATAGACTTATTAATTTATTATTATAAAATACATCATTGACATTCACTGCAATCAGAGTCTGCTTAAGACACTTATGGAGTCAGTCTTCTAGCTATACGGCTATAAAATTTGCCTCTGGCAAGACTAAGTTGTATGTTGCAGCTATTAGTGGGAATGTAGCAGTATTTTATGTGGAGTTAGTAATTAATAAATACGCTTTTTTCCATATTATGTTATTAACATAAAATATTACATTTATTAACGATTTTGGTGTTTATAATAAAAATTCAAATGGCTGTTACGTTTTATAAAATACGGGTATACTTGGATTCGTAACTTCAATTGTCTTCCTTACAAATTTGCTAAAATTCTTCCTAGTGTTGTAGGCCATATAAAATTACAATGACATGTAAATAGTGCAATGAGACCAGTCAAATACCTTTCTTAAAAGTTACAACACTATTGGATATTTATAATAAATGTAAAATACAAAAAAATATCAATTTATATAATATTAATATATATAATATATATATATTATTATAATAATAATATATATATAATATAATAATTATAATATATATATTATATATGAATATAATATAATTATATATATATATAATGTTTTGATTTGCCTACTCAGAATTGACATTATATTTAACTTATCATTAATTATAATATATTATATATATATATATATATATATATTATAATATATAAGATAAGTAATATAGTATATCATAGTATATAGTATATATAGTATATATTATATATATAATAAATACAATATATATATTTGAAACTAAGCCTTTAAATCGAAGGAATGGAACATGCCGCATCCGAAGGATGTGCAACATTAAATATCCGCATACGAAGATCTGACAAAAAGAACCACCGCATCGAATATAAAAATCAGACATCCGATAGAAGTCATATAATATACTATATAATAATATTACTTATATATAATATATATATAATAAGTATATATATTAATATATATAATATATTATTATATATACTATATAGTAATATATTATATATATATATTATTATATATCTATATATATATATATATATATATAATAAACCAATAGATATTAGGCGCCTACTTTCTTAAAAACATATAGAATTCAAGGCGGAAGAATATACATGGGGGAAGAGTTCCGGGAAGGAGAGGGGAAACTGGACGAAACGTTAACCACCCCGCCTTAGGACTCCCATTTGTAAGCAGTAATTACCGGCCAGTGCCCGACTCGTTGTACACTTCTAGGGTAAATGCTCAAGGCATTTTAAATATTTCAATTAACTTATTTGTGAAGCAAAAAACAGACAATATGAAAGTTGTAAAGTTTTAATTTAAACAAATTTGTAGGTGAACATTTTAATGGTTAATTGAAATCCAAGAACGCCTTTTCTAATGAGCGATCTAAACTACTTATTCTCTTTTTTTTTTTTTTAATTTAATTTAATAATAATTTTTATATTTCTTTTATACTCATATCGTGAAAAAAATTAATTAAATGAATTTCGTATTCTCACATTTTACGTAATTTTAACCTAGTATCTATACCAATATAATATATATATATATATAATATATATTATAATAATATTATTATATATTAATATTAATATATATATATATATATATATAATTATATATATATAATATATATAATAATATATATTATATATATCCATCCGATTTTCTCTTGAACCTTCATGAAAGTTTAAAATTAATTTTAAAAAATAAAGAAAAACTTAGATAAAATCATGATAAAAGTTATAATAATAAAAGTTATGAGGTCCCAACATAACAAATTGCATGGCAACATTCCCATCAAAAAGAATGAAAGCTGAGCACTAGTGAATAAAAAAGGAAAAAAACTTTAGCATTAAAAGGTGCTTAGGAAAACAGCGAAATTTAATAATTTTACATATCGTAATATATCGAATTTAGAAACGTGTGCCCCAAGAAATTTTTTAAAAAGAGATCAGTCAACGAGTTTATTTTACGATTGTTGTCTGTTTCGTGTTGTTCTTTCTTTTTTTTCTTTTGTTTCTTGTTCGTCCTCCTTTGCGGCGCCTGCTGATGAAAAAATACTGTCTAGTTCGTAAGTTTGTCATGAAGCATTGGTCTCTAGGCATGGGTGGTCCAAATGTTCTTTTTGTTAGATTGTTTCCCATAGAGCAATGTGTTTAAATTATTGACATATGGCGAGGCCTCAAGAACTTGCTTTTCACAACGTTGGTTTTTCCTTTTTGCTCATGGTAAGCAGCGCTATTGTTCATAAGCAGATTCATGGGTAAGTTTCGATGAAAGTGTTTGAAGCGCGGCTGGTAAAATTAGAGGGTTAATAGTCAGTATATATATATATGAAGTGTGAGGATCTATATATATATATATATATATATAATATATATATGATATAACTATATATATAATAAATCATAATATGAATTATATATATAATATAGAGTATATATAATATATATATAGATATAAATATATATATATACATTTTAAGCTCGTTGTATCATCACCTTTGCCTTGTGTAATATGGAATATGTTTATAATTTTTCCTCACTTAGGGAGCATTATGTAGTAAGAAGTATGTATCGTTAGCCTTTGAGAGTTTTAATGTAGAGTTTTGCATAAAGTTCTTAATAATTATTGAGTGTTATCTGCTACAGCAACCGTGGTTTGTTAACAATACGATTGTTATTGATAGGAGTTACATATCAGAAGAGTTCGAATTGCGAAACGTTTCTAATGCTCACGATTGTTTGAAACATAAACAGATGCTCTTACTAAATCAACTGATCATCGAATTCCGAATACCGCATGCCGTATGAAATAATTCTACATGATATATTCAGTGAGTGAAGCTGGAATCCGGGTTCGGAGAGAATTTAGAACACACCGGTAGTTAAAGACTTTTCCAAGAAGGCGAACCGGTAATTACACACTGCCATGCTATTGAAAACACATTTGAGAAAATTACATAAAAAAGGGGCGAAAATGATAGACTACATCGTCTGGAACGAGAGATTGATAAGTGCCGCTGTCACCCTTCCTTATGGCTCAATATAACAATGACATAACTGAGATATCTTTCATCAAATGAAAAAATGATAGTACTGATTATTAAAATAGGAAATTGAAAAGATGTAATATAAATACTAAGAGCTAGAAATGACTTGGTTCTGTGTGAAATTAATATGACCTTATACATACTATTATTGACAAAAATACTTACTATAGATCTCTAGTATCATTAAAAATTAGATAGTTATTATATTTGTAAACACATAATTGTGCTAAGTACAATTGTTAAATCGTCACACATTTTGTTATTGAAGATTGGAAAAAATACACTTCAAAATATCCTGAATAAGTCTAACTTAATTTCAGCCAAGACTCCAATTTAAAATGAAAAACGAAATTTATCTATAACCACAATTCTTATCTACAAGTAAATATCATACAGATTCTCATGGTTAGAATTTTCTTACAGTTTCGAGGTAGTGATGAAGAACTCACATTTGAGATTTAACTGATATAAAAATGATGTAGTGCATACTGTAATTTATAAAAGTAATAAAATAACCTCAAGGATCTGAATATCACTGACATATATATAACTATAATTGATTCTATTTATAGAATATATTCAAAGTTTTGTAGTTAGAGAGAAAGTTTTAAGTGGGCACTACAATTGGGTATAATGCTTTACCGCCACTCGCTTGAATAGTATTAGTTTACTAATATGGCTGATTTTATTAGAGACCACTATGTCTTTTCGGTTCTTGATTGTGCTCACATGGTCATTCAACTACTGTGTCAAAGTGTAGGATTGAGTTGAAAATTTTAGCTGCTTTGTAGTTAAAAATTTGTATATTAATTAATACTGTTTACTGATCTACCTTTTCTTTAAATGTCAGAAAAATTCCGAGCAGCATCTAGATAAATTTGATATGTTTTGTTTTATTAACTTGCTAACAAGTAAAGCTTATAACGCCACTGGTACGCTCTATATTGTGAATATATTATGAATTTTATCAATACTAGATTGTCTATAAATGGGAAGTGATAAAAAGTATTATCCATTTGTATATAATTCTCGGTTTTCATCGAGGGGTTTGAGAGAAGGAGTCGTGTTGTATGTTGATAGGTGATTAGGATAGATAATGTAGGTGTAAATTGGTGGTTGGGAGATTGGAGGAGTTTGAAAGTATTTGGATTGTTTTTTGCGATCCAAAACGTAGACGATATAAAGATTAAAAACTATATAGTACGATGTATCGATATATATCGATTAGTATCGATGTATAACGATATGAAGATTATGATCAATATATAGATATATGATTAAAATCAAGATTATATTATTTTCCATGGTATTGGATTATTCAGGTAATAATAATCAAAATTTTAAAGATGATTATTATATATATATATTATTAATTTATAGAATTTATATATCGTATTTTAATTAATATTCTTAACATTTTCTTAATACGCTAATTGTAATGACTTAAAATCTTATGGCACCTAAGAATAAAGACATAATAATAATAGAAAACTAAAATAATGAAATAGATAAAAAAATATATTTGAAATGATATATATAATATAATAGAATGCTAAGCTAGATCGAGCGCCGAGATCATATCTAAACGCGTTATTTGTCGGAGAATCGAGTTCCCTTGTATAAAAATATTCTAAGACTTGTAACTAGTCCAGTTTTGAGCTTATGCTTGCTAAGTTGAGTATAAGGCGAATTTAAGATTTTGAAAAGAAAAAACATGTTCTCTGCTGTTGTTCATTCACCTGTCTACAGTTAATTTAATCTAAATGTTGCGATAAGTATATGCTAAATGCACTTAACATCCTAAAGTATCTATATATTGTTAGCGTAATCATGCTCAGGGTTAAAATTGACTATATTGATGTGGTGATAAAACCCTATCATGATATGAGCAAGTCATGATTTATAGCTGTATATAGGTAATTTGAAAAAGTGTATTTACCAAATACATTGATTGTGGGAGCATAACTAACTAGTTAGTGTCAATTTATATTTTGATGTAATTAAATCTGTATGTTCCGGACATCACGTAACGCATAGAGCAAGCACGCACGGAAAACTGACACACATCACCGGAGCATAATATATTCAGGTATAAGGTACATACTATGAGGATATTATATATGAGTAAATAATTGTAAAATGGATTTAATTATAATATATGACAATATGAATATATAAATATAATATAATGGACAATAACTTGTCATATACATTTATTGTATTGTTATGAACTATTAGATATAGATAAAATATAGACCACAATAATGGTATCTATTTACTCTGTCTTGTTGTACTACGAAATTTAGGTTTTATATTTCTATTATGTATCTAAATTATCTGTAACTTATAGGTCACACACTCTGAAGTATTTTGAGTTGTAATAAATTATATCATTCAAATTAATAATTTATTTATACTATATTAATAATTATATTGTTATATATATTATATTATATATATATTTATAATATATACTGCTATGAATTATTAGGTTATCCCTAGAGGAAGGGAGGTATTAATGGAGTTGTTTGGTATATAACTAATATAGATTATATATTGTGATTCGATAAGTATTATATAGCTATATAATAGTATACATTATTATATATATATATTAATATATATATACATTATTATATATAATATATTATATATATATAGTTATCTTTATATTACTCTAGAGAATATGATATATATATTATATATAATATATATATATATACTATAATATAATATATATATTATTATAAATATATATATTTTATAATATATATTATATATATATATATATATATAAAATTAAATAACTTTATCATCATCTAGTGTATAATAGAATATGTTTATATATATTAATTATATAATATATTATAGTTTAATTTATTATATATATATAGTTATATAATGTAAAGTATAAATCCTATATATATTAATATGATATATATAGTTATATATTATTATTAGTTATGTACTATAGTGATATTAGATATTTAACGTAAGTTAGAAGCGTCGCCATATAATAAATAAATATTATATATAAGTATATAATAAAATTATATACTATATATTACTAATATTCATAAATATTATATACTAAATTATAAATTTAACTATTATTTTATATAATTATATAAATAATAATAGTAAGTATAGGTATATTTAAAATATGAAATAAATACAATATATTACCTAGTATTAAGTTATATATATATATATATATATTACATATATATATATAATATATTTATCACATATAATTAAAATTTATATATTAACTGATATATACTATATATAATATATAGAGAAGTTATATAATATAATATACCTAATATATATTTGAGAGTCAGTTTGCTTATTATACTATATCATATATTGATCAATATTGATATATACTATACATATAGTATAGATAGTGTAAAGGTTTTTAATTGTAATTAACTTTAACTATTATATTATATATTATATATATATTATTTATAGCCTACTTTTATATAGTAAAGAAGTAGGACTAAAGTAACGAAAATGAAATATTAGAAATCAGTATTTATGTATATACATGTAATAGAAAGATGAATATATAATGTATTTTATCTACTGTACAAGCTCTGTATGTATCTAACAATTATAAAAGAATGACTAATGTATAATATTTATTATACCTGTTTGAGTGTACAATATATACTGATTTAGTAGGTGCTATTTCAATCGTAAAGCACCAATCTATAAATTTTGAATATGCTTTGACTAATCACTAGATAACGTCTGCAAAGTGGTGAGTATGTAAGACATAAAATACGAATAACTTTACATTATGATGCTATTAACAGTAATAAGTATTTATCGTATGATCATAAATAATCTATAAATATAACTTCATACATAGAAAGGTAAAATAACTAGTCTAGACAAAAGTTTTTGAAAAAAAATTCGTAGTATGACGACGTACTTTATATACGACATTACTACATGTATATATCATAGTATTCTAGTTCTAGATTTCAATATATCACCATTATTATCGGTAGCTGTTATCAGCTAACTCTCTATGTAGAGTCTACTACTGTTTGTAGTGATATACTGATACTTGATTGAGCACATATTCTGCTGATATTATATACTAGTAGCGCTATGCTGGTGGATAAATAAAAATACTCATTATTTATCATAAATACCTATCAGATATTAGCTTACCGTTTACCCACTACTCTATATATGCTCCTATTTATCTATTCTTCCGACAAATTATACCCAACTGAGGAGCTACAGATGATATTGTATAAGAATATATCTGGCAAAATTCATACGCTCATTATATATATATATATATTAAAATATACTAATTTAAATAATATAATATATTATATAATATTAATATATAAAAATATAATATATTTATACTATATATAATATATACATATTATATTATATCTATACTATATATATATAATATATACTAAATATATATAATATATTATAGCTATATATCTAAAATAAATATAAACACATTAACAGTATATGATTTGATCACCATTGCAATTGCTATTGAAATTATAAAACCATCAATATATTATATATCATAATTGGGTTAAGCGGCGTCACTAATAGTCGCGATATATATATATTTTCACTCTGGAATAGTATATATATATGTATATATCACAGATAAAATTCATATGTATAATTTCCTACAATATGATGGATTATATTTTAAGAAATATTCTATATTATTATGACTATAACACTAAAATATCTCAGGCTATCACTAAATACTCTATACTAATAATGATATGCTTATTGAGTATAATATATAAATATTCAAAAAAATATACCCTGAAATAAAAGTGATATTTATTTATTATGAAGACATTTATAAAATTGACGTAAAATACACATAACATCATCAAGCTATCAATCTTAATTAAACTAGAGAATTTCTAAATACATGAATAGTAACTCAGTGTATACTGAATGAATTATATTATAATACTAATGATGAGTTAAGATTTATGAATCATTCACTATGTTCAACGTAATATAGTTTAGAAGAGTGGAAATTATAATATATGATATATAAAGTGTAAGTCGACGCTAAAAATAGGACTAAACGAAAAAAGATGGTATTATTCAACCGTACTTCGACAATGAAATGATAAAATACTTCGATTGAACGAATAAAGCGGTTCATTTGAATATTCATGAGGCGTAGATTTAATATGATCAAATTAAGTCTGTGAGATGATAATTATTATCGATAGTTTAGCAAATAAAGTTTCATTTAAATATGTAGAGCTGCTAGTCATATCGCACTGAAAACCTAGTGTTAGGGCCACTAAATTCCTGGAGCGAGGCTTTAGTATCAAGACTGTAACCTAAGTTTGAAAAAAGAAATAGAGGGAAAATTATTGGGAGTATTAGAAGTGAAATCCCTATCTCTCAAAGACACTTACTTTGTAAAAGGCCAATAAAAAAAATTTCGTATGCTCATGTTAGATAATCTGCACTTGACATGATGTCTTGCACTCGATTCTAAAATACATCAATATTTTAAATTTCAACGAGTTTATCAAAATAATTTTTTTTTTCTTTTATCCTTCCATTTTATAAATTATATATAATAAAAAAGGGCCTTTTTAGCATAAATATATATAAAGCCCTAAATATAATACTAGTATATATAAATAGTTATATATATATATATATAGCCACGTATATCATGGATATAACTAGCATGTATCGATGATACTCAAGTAGTATTATATATATCATAGTAGCTATATATATACAACGCTAAAAGCAAAGCATAGCTCCTACAATCCTGATGTGACATAGAAGGTTTCAGGGGTAAGCTAACTCAACTCTCATACTAACTATACTAGAAGACTACCACTAACTAACTTAAGGGACGTAACTAACGAGAACTCTAATTATCTAAGATACCTTCTA
>JABUQX010075270.1:20000-22500 GCA_015478945.1 Trachelipus rathkii | reverse complement strand
ACAGCCATCCTGGAGGTTCAAAGGTAAGAGCGTCGGACTTTCCTCTCAGAGTCGCTTCGTCGAATTCTTTTTCCTTTGAAAGCTAAGAAGAAAATTATTCCTGCTGAGATCATTTCTTCAGGACTTAAGAGCTTTGTTGAAGACTTGTATATTGTTCTTATATTTTGGATTTTGTATATTGGAGGCATCTTCAGGCAGAAATGAAATTAATTTGTGGGAACGGCTATGATGAATATTTTGTTAATAGTTCCACAATATAATAAAACGATGTATAATAGCCAAAAAAAATTAAAAATTTAACATATAAAGTAACTTCACAAATGTGTCAAAAAAGCTCTAAAAAAAGACACAACAGAAAATACTTCATCTAAACTTCTCCAGAAGAAAAATCATGTCCACTTCTCAGAAAGGGTGTCCATAAGTCCGAAAAACTCTAAAGTAGGGGCTTACAGCCATCCTGGAGGTTCAAAGGTAAGAGCGTCGGACTTTCCTCTCAGAGTCGCTTCGTCGAATTCTTTTTCCTTTGAAAGCTAAGAAGAAAATTATTCCTGTTGAGATCATTTCTTCAGGACTTAAGAGCTTTGTTGAAGACTTGTATATTGTTGCAATATTTCGCCTCCGAACTCGAGGCATCTTCAGGCAGAAATGAAATTAATTTGTGGGAACGGCTATGATGAATATTTTGTTAATAGTTCCACAATATAATAAAACGATGTATAATAGCCAAAAAAATTTAAAATTTAACATATAAAGTAACTTCACAAATGTGTCAAAAAAGCTCTAAAAAAAGACACAACAGAAAATACTTCATCTAAACTTCTCCAGAAGAAAAATCATGTCCACTTCTCAGAAAGGGTGTCCATAAGTCCGAAAAACTCTAAAGTAGGGGGCTTACAGCCATCCTGGAGGTTCAAAGGTAAGAGCGTCGGACTTTCCTCTCAGAGTCGCTTCGTCGAATTCTTTTTCCTTTGAAAGCTAAGAAGAAAATTATTCCTGCTGAGATCATTTCTTCAGGACTTAAGAGCTTTGTTGAAGACTTGTATATTGTTGCAATATTTCGCCTCCGAACTCGAGGCATCTTCAGGCAGAAATGAAATTAATTTGTGGGAACGGCTATGATGAATATTTTGTTAATAGTTCCACAATATAATAAAACGATGTATAATAGCCAAAAAAATTTAAAATTTTCATCATAGCCGTTCCCACAAATTAATTTCATTTCTGCCTGAAGATGCCTCGAGTTCGGAGGCGAAATATTGCAACAATATACAAGTCTTCAACAAAGCTCTTAAGTCCTGAAGAAATGATCTCAGCAGGAATAATTTTCTTCTTAGCTTTCAAAGGAAAAAGAATTCGACGAAGCGACTCTGAGAGGAAAGTCCGACGCTCTTACCTTTGAACCTCCAGGATGGCTGTAAGCCCCCTACTTTAGAGTTTTTCGGACTTATGGACACCCTTTCTGAGAAGTGGACATGATTTTTTCTTCTGGAGAAGTTTAGATGAAGTATTTTCTGTTGTGTCTTTTTTTAGAACTTTTTTGACACATTTGTGAAGTTACTTTATATGTTAAATTTTAAATTTTTTGGCTATTATACATCGTTTTATTATATTGTGGAACTATTAACAAAATATTCATCATAGCCGTTCCAACAAATTAATTTCATTTCTGCCTGAAGATGCCTCGAGTTCGGAGGCGAAATATTGCAACAATATACAAGTCTTCAACAAAGCTCTTAAGTCCTGAAGAAATGATCTCAGCAGGAATAATTTTCTTCTTAGCTTTCAAAGGAAAAAGAATTCGACGAAGCGACTCTGAGAGGAAAGTCCGACGCTCTTACCTTTGAACCTCCAGGATGGCTGTAAGCCCCCTACTTTAGAGTTTTTCGGACTTATGGACACCCTTTCTGAGAAGTGGACATGATTTTTCTTCTGGAGAAGTTTAGATGAAGTATTTTCTGTTGTGTCTTTTTTTAGAGCTTTTTTGACACATTTGTGAAGTTACTTTATATGTTAAATTTTAAATTTTTTGGCTATTACATCGTTTTATTATTATTGTGAAACTTATGAAGTAACTTCACAAATGTGTCAAAAAAATTAATTTCATTTCTGCCTGAAGATGCCTCGAGTTCGGAGGCGAAATATTGCAACAATATACAAGTCTTCAACAAAGCTCTTAAGTTCTGAAGAAATGATCTCAGCAGGAATAATTTTCTTCTTAGCTTTCAAAGGAAAAAGAATTCGACGAAGCGACTCTGAGAGGAAAGTCCGACGCTCTTACCTTTGAACCTCCAGGATGGCTGTAAGCCCCCTACTTTAGAGTTTTTCGGACTTATGGACACCCTTTCTGAGAAGTGGACATGATTTTTCTTCTGGAGAAGTTTAGATGAAGTATTTTCTGTTGTGTCTTTTTTTAGAGCTTTTTTGACACATTTGTGAAGTTACTTTATATGTTAAATTTTAAATTTTTTGGCTATTACATCGTTTTATTATATTGTGGAAC